>JAUYWG010000060.1:11623955-11642417 GCA_034779775.1 Enteromius afrohamiltoni | reverse complement strand
AACACATATATTATGTAAAGAAAAACTTTTATTTTGGATGCAATTAATCGCGATTAATCATTTGACAGCACTAATTTGAAATTGAATAAATACCTTCACTGAACATGATCTTTACTTACTGTCCTAAGAATTTTTGGCAGAAAAATCAATAATTTTGACCCATACAATGTATTTTTTTGGCTATTGCTACAGATATACCCCAGCGACCTAAGACTGGTTTTGTGGTTCAGGGTCACATATTTAATACTCATTAATAATGACTTGAATTAGTTTAAGCCTCTACAAATTTTAAGAATTAAAGTAATTAATTTATTTTGGGTATGTATAGATTTGAAAACCAGTTTTGTTTTCAAAATTTTATTAAATCCAGAGTTATCTGAGTGCTTATATCATGAAGTGCTAATATCAAATTCACTCTACCATTATCTCAGTCTTGACCCTTAAAGCTGCTTTTCCTTCAGCCGGGAGGTGTAAAAGCAAGCTCATGTCCCGGAGTGCAGTGCTTGCAAGATTCATTGCAGAATGTCACCATGAGCTGAAATTCTGTTGCTTTGGCCTGTTGCTTGTTGCAGCATGAGCTCGTGTCAGGTATAATGGAATGAAGTTGTCTGCTGAGAATGACCACATTTCCCCTAATGAACACGAGATGGTGGGCCGCACACCGGAGAGAGAGAGAGTAATAGTGCAGGACCGGTTTGAGCCCGGAGGATTAGCATGTCGTCACTGTCAAAGGAAAGCCATGGCTCTTTGAAAAGGAAATGAAATTTTGGGAGATTAAAAGTACTTTTGCTGTTGTTTATGCGGCTTTGCCTGGGAAAAAAATGCAACTCTTTGCAAACTTTCCACTGCTTTTGAATTCTTCAAATAGCTACCGCACATAAAGAAGAAACTATTGGGAAATTAATTACAAAAAAAAGATACCTTCGAGGTTTTTTTTCTGACAGTGGCAATGCTTTTCCACACATTAGATATGCCATTCTTAGATGGAAAAATGACATATCCAAAGTCACAGATCTATGCTAAAACACACCCACCTTGAAATGAAATTTCATGGCTGTCTGGACCAATCAGAACCTCTGCTTTGCTTCTATTGGACCAATCAGAAACAGCTCACCAAGTACTGTTTTTCTTCCAACAGGCTAATTCTCATAATTTTTCAGGTAAGACCAAATTAATCTTCTACCTTTGGTTATGACCTTGCTCGCTTACGAACACTGGGGGAAAGGACGAGGTGGAAATGCTAATGGCTCTTTTGTGGCCATTTATCAAAAGTCTTGACGATCCCACAGTGTCACTCAATAGCACCAGAGAACCTTGCACCAACTTTATATCTTACAATTGAATTTTACATCTTGCAATTCTGAAAAATAATTATTTTATATCATGGAATTCTGAGAAAAAAAGTCACATGAGAAAACAATCTCATTACAATGAACATTTAGTAAATACCTAGGAAAACAATTAGGATTTTACGTGAAGATGCAAAACCAGATGAGTATGCTTCATCCACATGCGGCAAGCATTTTGCATAATTGATGTTTCCAAGAAGCCAAAGAGTGTCTGAGCAGTAGCTGAGCATATTTACGAAACGGTGAACTCAACTGTCAGTGGTAATCAGACGACACGTGGAAGATCCCAAGCTTCAAACGCAAGTCCCACCGCTCAATTCCCCAAGCGCCACTGTTATGGAATGGCAGACTCCACTGCGACTCCCTAAAGAGCCGTGAACCATCTGTGTCGGCCTTCCCTGTGCACTCTGTGTTCTTTCACTCTCCCTCTTCCTCTATACAACACACTCTCTAAATTATTTTTATGGATATGCATGTATATGGATGTCCTGAACCCAGAAGTATCTGGCACCCGGTGGAATAGGTGCTAAAACTATTGAGCCGACATCCTAGTGCATAGAGCTGAAGCCGTAATCATCACCTTCGTTCCCAAGAAATTTGAGTCTATTTGATATGACAGTCTGATTGGTGATGGACTTTAAATAAGAAATTTTTTTTATGTCAAATAAAATGACTGAATATTATGCCACTGTCAACAGTTTTCAACAAAACCTATGTATAGATTTGCTTTGACAGCAGTGATGATTCATTACTCCTGTATTATTATTATTATTTTATTATTTTTTTTTTTACATTAACGGCAAAACACAACAGTCTTTGTGAGCCTTTTACATCGTATTCAATATCTTAATGATCCTTATCATCACAAAAATAGTGTGTGCAGTATTACAGATGTTAATGACCCATATTATAATCTCATCCTAATAAAATATTATAAATGAACACTATAAAATTTTTCTTCCATTGTAAAGATTAGCCTGTGCAAAGAGGCTATTCTGATAGACACTGATCTATCTTTTAATGGTGCGTTCACAATGATTCATAGCATTAAGGGAAGACGGTACCTTTTCCAACTCGGTATTTTCCGTCGGTCTTAGTACATGATGTAACTACAGAACAGTCTTGTTTTGAATAGGTAAAATATTGAAACTCTTTGGACATTTTTGAGTGAGATGCTACGCATCTAATCAGATTTAATGATTAAGGCTAACGCTACCACCAGCTGAATGGATTAAAAAATGTTAAAACTCAAGGAAAGGAAAGTTAGCAAACAATTTATTTTATAAAGCAAAGGCAGTTGTAAAATGTTTTTGTATATCTTTTGTAAAACTATTTTTATGTAATTGTAACATTATGTGTCATAATGTTCATGTTACTGGGACCTACGCATCACATTATCATTGACATAACAATCCTCATAATTTATATGCCATATAATAGTTAAACAATCTAATCAGGACATTATTTTGTTACATAAATATTGCATTATGCAATGTAAAACCACATTCACATCATGAGATGTATCTGTACAACTATTGTTTGTTAAAACATTTGTACATAATTTGTGGAACGTGAGGTTCGAACTTACATAATGTGCGACAGATCTGGAAAAAAAAAGAAAAAAAACCTAATAAAGCTATTCAGAATAATCCAAAAACATCATACCCTGGTTTTCCTCCATTCATACCTGACGTTCTGTTTCCAGACATGCATTTCTAACACTCTTCCCATCCCTTGGGTACTATAGATGTGAGACCAGACCCATTAAGACATTTATAGTGTGTCACACAGTAAGAATGTACTGCATTAGGTCAGGGGAAATGTAATGACTTCTGGCTGAACTTTGATTATGTGAAGGAATGTGAAATATAAGCTGTAATCTGGAGGCTTCACAGCTTCAAGGACAAATAAGGTCTTTAAAAGGGGTCGCATCACCTTTATTTTACAGGAAAATATGCTTGCCTTCAATAAACTTGGTGCCATCTTCTGTCTGCCTCCCTAATCGTTTTCCATCATTCTCAACCATCCAAACAATATTTATTTGGTATAATACAGGTGTGTATACACTAGATAACCCTTATAGCTTGTTATCTTGTAAAACACCTTAGCAACAACACGTAACAAACAAGTACCTATAAAGAACAGTCTTCGAGTTTTTGGAAAAAGGCCAATGAATATTGGCGTGCAATAATCACAACCAGATGCACCTTATCACAGCGTGAGTATAAGAGGGCACGGCTGGATTGCACTTGCAGGTTTTCAGTGACGAGCCGAGTCGGCGTCAGCGTGACCCAGGGTCGTGGCAAGGGGATGTAACGTCTCCATTCCCTCCTTCAAGGAACGTGGGTTACCTACGTAACCTTAGACATTCCCCTTCAGTCGAGTTCACTCCCACATTACATATGGGAACAAACCTGTGGAAAAGGCCACTACCCTGAGCCCGCGTTACGCGGAGACACTAACCTTCCCAACGCCAAGGGGGCCAACTTTTACTTTCTAGTATTTTAAAGTTGAAGCATGGGTTGGGGGCGGCAGAGACATTAAAGTTTTCTTCCTCCTTTTTTGTTTTTTCATGTAAAATCAAGGAACGCACTATATCGACAAGATTTGGATATAAGTGAAGTGAAACACAGCCTTCTGGCTGACTGTGGAACAAGTTGTAAATAGCCACAACCTACTGAAGGAAGTCCAGCAGGAGCACAGTCGGGACTGACTCCGCTCTGAGTTTGACTGCGGGGCCGGAGGAGGGGGTTCGCCTAGGCATCGGGGAACCAGTGAAGGGCACAGCAGCAGGCCGACACCGCCGGTCTTCTAGCTACCTGCTTGTCTGATTTAAGACAGGGGAAGACACAGCTTCTTCGCGGAGGTCGTAAAACCTGGTGAAGGTGTTAAGTGTCACCCAGCCTGCAGCTCTGCAAATATTAGAGAGAGGCACCATGCACCAACGCTGAGGTGGAGGCAACACTACTTGTGGAGTGGCCTCTCAGATCTAGGGGGCACGGCTCTCCCTGGTATAGATATGACAGGGAGATGGCTTCCACCACTCAATGGGCCAGCCTCTGTTTGGAGATAGCATTCCCTTTCTGCTGACCTCCAAAGCAGACAAAGAGCTCCGAGTGCAGTCAACGTAGAGGAGCAGTGCATGTATTGGACCCAACAACTCTAAGGCCGGGTTTGCCTCCTCCTGGGGCAGAGCTTGCAGGTTCACTACCTGATCTCGGAAGGGTATGGTATAAACCCTCGTAGCCAGGCCGAGGTCTCAGTGTTACGTAAGAGTCAGCCGGGCCGAACTCTAGGCACTCTTTGTCAACAGAGAAAGCTTGGAGGTCCTCGACCCTCTTGATGGAGGCCAGAGCAATCAGGAGCGCTTTCTTTAATGACAGATATTTCACCTCGACTGATGCTAGGGGCTCAAAAGGAGCTTGCCACAGGCCAGTTAGAGCCACTATTGTGGACATCACCAGACCAATGGCACGTGCGGCAACCTTAGTCGTCCAAAGAGCGCAGTCGGTTGCGTCACGTAGTTCCTGCATAACACCTTGGTCAGATCCACCCTCGTGCAGATGTTTGAGTGCTTTGGCCTGGTACATCTGAAGTGTGGTCATCGCAAGCCGGGAGGTAGCAGCCTGTCCAGTGGGGGATCGCCACGTACCCCCTGGCTGCCCCTCCGTTGAGGGTGGAGAGGGGAGAGGAGCTGGTGGCGTGACGAGTATGGGGCTCGCCACGACCTGGTCAGCTCCTCATGCACCTCTGGGAAGAAAGGCACTGACGGGGCCGCGGTCCAAGAACTCAGATACAAGTCATCCAGCCGAGATGGATCGGATTGGGGCACCTGTGGCACCTCCAACCCAATCCCCTCGGTGGCTCGGAGGAGCATAGCCAAGAGCTCAGCATCCGCCTGGGACGGAGCAGCGACCATGAATGAGAGGCGTGATCTCAAAGTAGCGATGGTCATGCGTCCGCAATGAATGCATGATTCATCCACGAGCGCTGCCTCTGTGTGCACCCGGCCCAGGCATGAAAGACAGCACTCATGCCCATCTAAGGATGTGAGGAAACTCCCACACTCAGAAGCGCACGGCCGCATAGACATTCCAGACAGTCTGTGGTTCTTTTGCGGGGTCTGTTGTCAACTGCACAGTCGAGGTTGAAACGGCGAGAGAGCGTGAGTATAACAGAGGACGGCTGGATTGCACTTGTTCATGCTGTGATAAGGTGCACCCGGCTGTGATTATTGCACGCCAATATTCATTGGCCTTTTTCCAAAGACTCGAAGACGATTGGTCTCTCATGCGAGATCCCCTAGGTAATGTCGGAGTGAACTCGACTGAAGGGGAACACCCTAGTAACCACCTGGAACACTGACAACCTCCCGTCAACCTCTCTAAACACAAGTTACAACTTAGAATTCCTATCAACTTGAAACTCAAAATATCTTAGCATTCACCCAGAACACGTTATAAGAACCTAGTAATCTCATAAAAAAAAAAAAACATCCTAGCAACCATTATGAATACCCAAGGAACCTTGCATGACACCCCAGGAATGACCCAGAACAAACTCCCACATAGAACATCATAGAAACCATCTAGAACATCCTAGCAAACACCCTGAACACGCTAGCAACCTTCTGTCAACCTTCCGTATTTCGCATATTGAAAGCACTTTCCTCAGTCTACATTCGTCAAGGCTACATTTCTGAATAGATGGCTGTCTGAGTGACATTTAACTCAAATACTAAAGGGGCTACTGACACTTAAAGGCCACAATGATCTCTCTACTTGGTAACCTTTACTTTTAAATATTTAGAAGTTCATTTACATGCAAAAGAGCACAAGAAGTATCTGTGGATAAGCACTGTAATTTGAGACGGGAGACGTTTAGTTACATAGAGTCTCTGCAAACACATCAGCTGCAGTGTGTGAAGGTCACACTGTTATGACTGTAGACATCTGAGGGCTTCTTACATAAGACTTATGCCATATTCATCTGCTTTTTAATTTTGTGTGGCTCTTTCATAAAATAATAATAAGTACAGTTTACATTTATGCAAGTTTGACTTGCTCACTTGAGGTTAGGGATTTTTTCGATTTAACCTACGGTTAATTATTAAATGAATAAAGGGTTTTTCCATCCCAAAATTACAATTTTGTCATTGATCACTTACCTCCACATTGTTTCAAACCCATAAAGGCTTCGTTCTTCTTCAAATCACAATTTAAGATATTTTGGATGAAATCCGGAAGCTTTTGACTGTCCCACTGATTGCCACGAAATGAACACTCTCAAGGTCCAGAAAAGTATGAAAACATAGACAGTCTGGTTCAATCTACATTTTATGAAGCAACGAGAATACTTTTTTGTACGCAAAGAAAATAAAAACAACAATTAAAAAATGTGTGATCCAACACTGTCTTATGACCAATTCGTACGTATTCGTACAAGGTGGTAAATTTGTGCTAATTCGAACTAATTTAAATGTTTTACAAATTTTTCTAAATCCCAGTGATGGGTAGGTTTAGGGGCGGGGTTAGGTTGTAGGTCATTCGTACAAATTCATACGAATTGGCAACTTGTATAATATTTACAATTTAGGGTCATGTGAATTTGCATGAATTGGCCACCTCATAAAATATGTACAAATTGCTATGAGACTGGGCTGGAATAGCGATGACTGTGTACAGTGTTTTGTATCTGCCACAAGGATACGATTTCTACATATGCTTTGATTTGAAGAAAACAGCCTACCTTTTTCTGACTGCGGCTGACACAGAAGAGTGTACACAGTTTGCATTTAGCATTTAGCACAGTCACAAGCCCCCCGGTTTTCATCCAGATTATCTTAAGTTATCTTAAATAAACAAAGCTTTTACAGGTTTGGAATTACATGGAGGTAAGTGATTAATAGCATTTTTTATTTTTTTGGGGGGGGTGAAGTGACCCTTTAAGTACTGCATTTACCTACATATAGTGCAAGTCTCACGACCAATTCGTACGTATTCGTACGAGGTGCCAAATTTGTGCCAATTCATACAACCTCACTCGTGCGATTTTGTACGATTTGTCTAAAACCCTGTGTTGGGTAGGTTTAGGGGCGGGGTTAGATTTAGGTAATTCATACAAATTCATAAGAATTGTCAACTCATAAAATACGTACTAATTGCTGTGAGATCAGGTTGGAACTGTCATATACTCCTGTGGCGTAAAGAGTAAATCATGGGCTAATTTTTATTTTTGGGTGAACTGTCCCTTTTCATGTTTTCTGTTCCATACTGAAAAACGTTATGTCCTTAAAAGTGTCAATCAATGTATTCCTCTCATTTTCAACAAGACAAAAGGAAGAAATGTCAAAAGAAAATCTTTCATCTTTCTCTCTTCGCAGGTCCGGCTGCTAAGAAGAAATATGTGAGCTACAATGACCTTGTGATCTGAGGGCCTCCATCACAGGAGGAAGGTGATCGATGGCACTTCCTGGTTTCTCTTGGCTCTTTGGTACAAAAGTAAAGCAGGAAAAAGCTTTCGGTGTCCCTCTGTTTTCATCCTTATTTCGTCCGAGGGCCAGGACAGCGATTGGGCCCTCAGCTAAAACAACGACAGAGGATATCAGTTGATTTTCAACACCTTTAAGACACATAAAAAACAGCAAAATCACCCCCCCGCCCCACCCCTCAAAAAAAAAAAAAAAAGATATCCAAAAAAACCCAAAAAATTACCTGACATCGACAAAAATGTAACAGGAATTACGAGCGGAGGAAATACATTTAGTTGTATTTTTTTTCTGATGGAGGAAACTGATGGGGTGTAACAGTGGCACAAAACGACTGATTGCCTGTCAGTCAAACGATTGAGGTTGCACTTGGCGTGAAGGCGTTTCTTTCTTCAGGGCACTGATGAATTGACATGACTTTGGAATGCTGGGCCTCTCGGTCCTCCTCATCTTTACATGTACTTCCGAACTGCAAGTTTTTTGGGATTTTCTGTGCAAAATTTGTGTAGTTCCTTCAGCATTTTGATTTTGTTTTGCTGTTTTTGCATTTCGGTTGAGCGTTTCTTTTTTGGTTTTCCTTGCCTTTTCTGGATGCACATTGTATTAAAGCCATATTCTTCTCTTTGAGATCCCATTTCTGGAATATAATTTCTTTATTTTGAGGATTTGCATTGGTTTTTGGCCCTTTAACATGATAAACGTGTCACATTTTCTGACATTCCCACCATGTTTGTAAGGGTTCGTAGACCATCGACTGTGTTTTTAGTGACTTTGAGAGATGTTGCATTGGTTTTACAGTGACTAAACCCCGGTGACCGATGGTGTTTCAGAATTCTTTTTAAAGAAAGTGTTCCGTAGCAGTTGTCAATGCATGCTTGATATGTTTGATGTTGAAGAAAATGAAACGTTCACCACAGTTCTCTCACAATGGCCTGTTTACGAATGATTTTGCAAGCCTTTATTGATTTCTCTCTTTTTACCTTCATGAATTTCTCAGATATTCATTCACTCAAGGCAGAATATGGCTTTAATTTGTCTTGGAATTTTTAACTGCCCCGGAACTTATGAAGAAATTGTGCAAAAGATATGAATATATATTTAAAAAAAATATGAAAAAAATAAAAAGCATGTATGTTTTATACTGTTTGTACTAAGTATATTCATGTTGCCCTTGCTGCTTATGTGCTGATATTGTGGAAGACTTTTATGTTTGGCCACTCATGCAACTATACTGTGGTGTTGTCCAAGAATGTACCAACATGAAATAAAACCATTTGGTTATTTTTTATTACTTATATTATTATTAGCCTTGAATTTGAATTAAAGTATTATTAAATAATTTATTATTTCATTAATATATTTTATTTTATTATATTATATTATGTATACTATGCATATGTATAAACTGAATTGGTGACAGTGGATAAATGCCTTTTTCCCCAGAATGGTGTAGTTGCAGCACCAACCAGGTGCATAATTTTAGCATCTAACATTTTTTTTTTTTTTTATGCTGTTACTTACTGAATAGCTGTCAGTGGAAAAACTTACACTGTAGTTACAGCATCTGCCAGCAGGGGTTAACAAAAAACCCTCTCTTTCATTCATATTCAGTTCAGACAATGACTTAGATGAACTTTATCCCACAAGGGAAGGTGATGGAAACACTTCTGTCTTCAAGTGTTGGAAAGCATCTTCTGAATTATAAAATGGGATCAAAGATGCGTTTGATTGGCGGAGTGTTAGTGCTCGAGCTTGTGCGCGGTTGACAAGCGCTGCATTGTCAGCAGAAGGCCTTGTGTGCTGAAGCTCAGGCCTGTCAGATGATGACAGAGAAGCATCTTTCAATCACAGCTGGGGAGAGAATGTCTAAAGTGTCTTTAATTCAGGAGGAAGGAAATCTGTGTGGCTTGTAAAACACATTTGCTAAAGCACTGTCACGGCTCAGCTGTGTGCTAACGTGTCTTTGACTTGTTTTCAGCTCAGCATCCACTGAGGACGTTGATGGATTCGAGGTCATTACTTGGGGAATATTTTTTTTGAATCAGAATCCATGCATTTCATCATCTATATAATAAAACCACTATTCTTGGTAGCTTTTGGTGCCTGTGGTATTAGCAGGTTAATCGGCTAATATGTTAATTTAGCAGTCTCAGCTAGTGAGTGTTACTGTATGCTAACAAACTTAAAAGTTTTATATGCTAAGCTAGTGTGTTAATTACCCATATTTTGAGATAGAAAGCAAGTAAAAATGTTATTTAGGTATGTTTTGAAGCTGGGATGCTAGTTTAAGCTGCTTTATTCTGCTCATGTGCTTGGTAAACCAACATCCCAGCTTCAAAACGGCATGCGCTCCTTTTTTTGGTAATTTTTTTTTTCCAACAGGGGCATAAAAAGAATGCAATGTATCTGCGAAGCTAGTTGGATAACCACTTTGCTTACAAGTTGATTCCCTAGCCTATCTTACGATCTTACTGACAAAACCGAACAACCAGGGCCGGCCTGGTTTAAGCTGCTGCTCCTTACCTCACAGTCCATTCCACCAATAATCATGTGTTCAAACATTCACACAGACACTGCGTAGCTTTTCTTGTTTTTATATGTTTATTGGAAACCCGTCAATTAATCTGTGCGATCACACAACCCCACTCCTAAATCGACCTGTTACAAAACGCTATGTAAAAACATGACTCAGTGTTTTTTGAGCACATGCAAAATTGAGAAATGTAATTGGGTCAACTCAATTTGATCAAATATAATTTTAATGAAAGTGATACATTTTATGCTTGTTGAACTCAAAATAAAACATTTAACCAAAAAATAAATTAATAGGAAGACATACTTCTACACTGGAAAAAAAAGTTTCATTTACTTTTGATACATCCACTGCATGCCCAAATTATTTTTATTAAAACAACTTTGATTTATGTTAGCAGGTCCCTAAGCACATGCTCTACACTTTACCAATGGTAACCCCCAAAAACACTAACATAGCAGAAGGTCGTTTAAATACAAACATAAAAGAGCATTAAACATTAACAAGTCTCACAGTTGTATCATCTTAATAAAAATGCCTAAATTAACATTTTATTTCAAGATTTACTGGCCCTGAGAAAAGCAAAGTGATTTGGTACTAAGTTTAACCATTTAGACATCTTTTTTTTTTTCTATTGGTAGTATTTGGTGGTTATGTTAAAAGAACAGTCTAACCACCTAACAATTTAGAGTTATATATGTTTTTAAGGCTAATCAGTGTAAAAGCTTAGTTACCAGGCAGTCAGATCCTGCACATAAACCAGCCAATCAAAATGGTGATGTTTTTTTAGTAGGCACTTGCTTTCATGTGTGTAATGTGCCTGAGAAAATGCTGTGGGAGGTCTGCGGGCCTGCTGTCTATTGACTTTCAGTTTGATGATGCAAGCGAGCTAGCTAACGATACCCATAACCTTCTTCTGAAGGAACAGAACATGAACATGATCAAAATGATTATTTTCACAAAGCTTTGGAAGTAAAACCAATACACCTCTTCATTTCCACCTGGCATGGGGGCTTAAACCAAGCAAAATTGAGCCCTAAAAAGACAGACTTGGCCACAAATAGACACATCTCCGATCTGATGAGGTCTTTCCCTCTATCAAGCAAGGAATAGCAGGTGTCAATAGGACCCAATTTATACGATCCATGGGAATGAAAGTTATTAACCTGCTTGTCAGGGAATGTGTATTTGCGTCTTGGCCTTTCCATTTGGTAGTGAGTGGGGACTGAGGATATTGAGAGACAACTCAGGACACATTGATCTGTTTCAGCTGCATCTTAAGTAAGTATTTGACATTTCATCTCGAGCATTTCTGGCTGCTGTGCAACATTTAACTCTTTTATTCCCAGATTATACGTTCCACATTTTTGGTTATGAGTGCAATCTACAAAGCGGAGAGAAATGTCACGACAGCCCTTCGGCATGAATTTATTATGACTGCACTAATGGATAAAATATCATGTTTTCATCTCTTTCCATTTAACCACAGAGTAATCCTGCAAAATAAAATAAAATAAATAAAGGAAAGTATTTATAATTGTATATGTGTGCATATGTATGTGTTTTATTTATTTATTTATTTGGTACTTATTTCCATACATTATATTATTTCATCCATATATTTATTTGCAACATACATTATACCATTTATTAGTGAAATTACTGACGATAATAATAATAATAATACTTAAGCCAATGGTGCGAAAAATAGAGAGACCAATGTGTATTGTTTATTTACTTATTATCTGTTTGTTTGACCATAAATATTAAGCTTTATTAATTTATTTACTATTTCTAGTGTAAAATACAGACAAATTAGCCTTGTTAACTGCTGAGTAAAATACTGTAAAATATTAATTATTATGACAAAAAGGAATTAATATACCTCCCTGTCACTTAACGTACAACATTTATCATTTTTCTTCACAGCGTGGCATTTTTCTGCTGGAGCTGTTGTCAACTATAGGTGATTCATAATTATTCCCAATGCCTGAAATCTTATCTCAAGTTTAAGGGTCTTCATAAACAGTAATTCATTCAGGCTGCTGTACACGAGCCATTCATCAACCATGCTGGCTCACTACGATAATAAAAGCTCACAGTACACAAACCATATCAAACCATGAATGTGACAGCCTAGTAATTTAGTTATGAACCAATTTAAAATCAGACAAGAGTAAACCACAGGACAGGGGGATGTGTAGTATTCAGTGATATTACAATGTAGGTTGTTGATTTCTGGAAAGGCAATTAAGACTGTGCTTATTTATTATTTAACATTCTCTTAAAACCTCCACATGAGCCAAAAGCGGTAATCGAAAGCATCATCAGTATAATAGGTTGGGAGTAAGGGGAGTAAATAACTGTAAGATAATATAATATTTTGAGCAAACTATGGAAGTAGATTTCTATATACGATTTTAAAGCTCTTGCATTCAGCCAAGAGTAACTGTATTCTGAAATTGTATTCTTTTAATGACCTCGGGTTATTTTAACTGTAAATGAATGGCCATGTACAAGAGGAAATTAGTCATAAGCATAGTGCAAAGTAGTTATACAATTACCTTGCTATACATTGACCAGCCATACAGCTCGGTGTTTTGAATGATGGCCAAATGCAAATTTTGCCACTCATAAAAGGTGTCACATCCTAATTTACATGCCATGCATCAGATGGAAATTGCATGGGTCATTACGCTCATTTGGATCCCCAGTGGACTGCACGATCTGGTATTAATTCACACGACTCGTTTGGAAAATCTCTCATGCCAGTAACACTCATGATTAAATCGTGTAGCATACAATTATGCAATGAAAAATATTGCATAAGAATAGGCCTCTATGCATGTGCTTTTTATAAGCACTCGTTTAAATAAAGGTGTTTGCTTGCATTTGAACACAAGGCTATTAGCCGATCAAAATTAGCTTAATTTATATTATTTATATTCATATTTAAACAAATATGAATCATTTTGAGGCTGCAGGGGGAAAAAAGTGTGTTTGAAATCATTAAAAAATAAATATATATAACTGGTTTCAACAGTACTCATCCTTATGTAGCGGTATTAACTTTTGTGCATGTTAATTAGCTGTTAGTATGTAAAGCTGTTTGGCTAGCTGAAAGAAAATTAGTCATTTTAGTTATTGTTTTGTAATCTATATGTTTTAATTAGCTATTGCTATGCTAATCTAGGAGGTTTATTAACCAGTCGTATGCTAATTCAAAATAGCCTTTCTTGTCGTTTTGTAGCAGTGGTAGCTATTTTAGTAGACTTTGATTATAATCAGTTATTTGTATGCTAATGTAGCAGATTTGTCAACTATAAAAATATGCTGAGCTGTCCGGCTACTGTAAGGCAAAAAAGCAGGCTAAGCAGTTATTGTATGCTAAATAAGCAGGCTAACTGTCTAGCAGTATTCAAAACATTCTGCTTAGCTTGAAAACAAACTGCTTTAAAACTTATATATATATATATATATATATATATACACAGTAGTAGCATGCTAACTTGTCAGACTAGCTTTAAGGTCATTTAAAAAAAGTAATTTAGTTATGTTTGAGTAGTAGCTATTGGTTTTAATAAGCAACTTACAGTAGCTATGTTAATACATTGTTTATCAACTAGCAGCATGCTAAGCTGTCACGCTACATGTAAGGTCATCAAATTAAATGAAATCCTTTAGCAGTGGTGCCTATTTTACAGTAGCAGCTATGCTAATCGAATTACTTCATCAACTAGCAGGGAGTTAAGTAATCAAAGGATGTATAGTAGCTTATGCTTTTGTGGACATAAAAAAATATATATTTACTTACTAGTAACCCAGCTTGATTTTATCTGGTTTTGGATGGTCACACTTCCAGCTTGCCAGGCTGGTCTTAGCTGTTTTTTTAAGGAGGACGTGACAAGTGGCCAGGTATGGTTTCCCATACTAGGAATTGGTGCTCTGCATTTAACCCATCCTAGTGCACACACACAGCAGTAAGAAGTGATCAACCATGCACACACAGTGAACACACACCCGGAGCAGTGGGCAGCCATTGCTGCAGCGCCCGGGGAGCAGTTGGGGGAACGGTGCCTTGCTCAAGGGTCTCACCTCAGTCGTGGTATTGAAGGTGGAGAGAACGCTGATTATTCAATAACCCCACCCACAATCCCTGCCGGACCTGGGACGCAAACCCACGACCGCCCCCAAAGTTAAAGCTGGGAGACCAAGTTATTTCAAGCTTAAAACAGTTAAAACCAGCCAAACAGCTTTAGCTGGTTTTAGCTGGGGGTTTTTCAGCAGGAAGTTAAGCTCCCTGTTGGAAAAAAAACAGCATTTTCTGGTTATGTAAGTTTTGAAGCTGGGGTGCTGGTTTAAACTGGTCTAGGGCAGAGACCCCCTCCAGGGTGGAGCCGGCGGGACTGGAATGGAGAGCACAGAGAGGCTAATTGCAGCCTCTATGACAGAGACAGTACATGCTTCCGAGTTCGTAGGAGGGCCAAGGTGAAGCAGGTGGAACAGACACCCTCCAGGGCAAGTATGGGCCACAGAGGCCCACCAGGGCGGAGGCGCAGGACACCAGGGCAGAGCCACGACCCTCCAGAGCAAAACCTTTGGAGTAAAGACCCTCCATGGCAGAGCGAGCAGAATGGGAGGCCAGGGTAGCCCAGACATGACTGTGAGAGAGAACACAGAGAGATTAATGACAGACTCCTCGGCTCAATAATCGCTGCCATAGTGGTGACAGGGCTGGACAAGAGTTCCATAGCCTCCGTGGCTGGGACGGGGCATAATGAGTGTTCAGTGGCGGACATCTTGGGCTGTGGCTGCTCTTACAGTTTATCCTTGTGACCTGCAATCCTTGTTGAAGCCATGTTTTCATGGCATTTTCTCATGTGTAGGTGCCCTAAATCAACTTCTGCCAAGAGAGTGTTTGCAAAAGTCAGGTTGTTATTATATGGTCTCACTGGACCAATGATGGCAGTCATTATACTATGATAATATACTATGACAGAAAAGTTAGTGATTTTATCTTCTGAACAAGCAGTCGTGGGAAGAAGGTGCTCACTGGAAAAATCACAAACACATGACAAACACAGAATCACAATACTTGCAGAAGTTTAAATGGGACTCGGGCGGAAATCTCCCTTTAGGATTGCTTTCAGTGTTCATCAGCACCGTCGATGCTTGAGCTACTACAGGTTACATTTAACGGCAATGAGAGAAGAGGCAGAAAATCCATAGGTATGTATCACTTTTCTTCAGCTTTTTAACTTTCCTTGTTTAAAGATTAGAAATCCTCTTTGCTCCGCGAAGCACAACCTGTGTGAGTTATAGGCCTGACTTTAACAAATGAAATGAGGGGGGCAAAACGCCCCAGTGCTTGAAAATTCCATTAGAGGCCCATGTCAGAGATGCTTACCGTTTGAAATGAGAATCTCACTCGCCTAAAGTTTAGAGGACAGAAAAGGGTTTTTTTTTGCAGTCTGCTCATACCGGTGAAAGTGGTGTTCATCTGTCCTAGGGCGGCGGGGGTAGCCGCTCACCTTTTTGTCTTATATGGGGTTGGTACCTTGGGCTATAATTACCAGTGCTATTTAAAGAACTGCCAGCATTTGTCATTGCGATAAAGTGGCAATAAAGTGCAGTTACAGAAGCACAACCAGATATGTTTTATTTAATGAAGAATTCTTGGCAATTTGGAAAGTTTTATGATCTTTTTTATGAGTTTAATTTATGTTTCTCAAGGAAATGTACAAAAAGGTATATCAGTTTACTTGCTAAAAGCACAATAAATATGTTTAATTTAGGTTGCTGTATGTATTCACAGCCTTGGTGAGCAGTGGAAATTCTTCATTTTTTAACGTGACCTCTGTAACTTTGACACTTCTGGATAAGTCATGCTGCTTTCTTTACAATATTGATTGAGCACTAGCTTAAACAAAGCTGAACAAAAAAACTAATAAAATATATAACAATCTATTTTCATCCAGGACTGGGCTGCAGTGGCAGTAGGGTAAGTCAAAACCCTTATACATACTTTTCTATGGCAACTTCCTCTTTCTCATCATATGGGATTCCCAGACCAGCTAAGAAAATGGTCTCAAAATCAATTCCTGGAGGGCTACAGCTCTGGAGCGTTTAGCCCCAACCAGCTCTAACTCACACGTACTCTGAAATTTCTAGTATTCCTGGATGGATCAGGTGTGTTTGATTAGGGTTGAAGGAAAACTGTCCAGACTTGTGGCCCTCAAGGTATTGAATTTCAAACCATTGAGCTAAAGCCTGAAACACACTGTGTGATATTTCGTCACTTCCACTACAACTGAAACACACAAAAACTACTAAAACTGCTAAAATGTTACTTATCATGCTCTTTTTGTTTACCACTTGCACATGCTGATGATGTCTTCATCGCACAGTCTATTCACATCATAATCAAGTTTTATATAGCAATGTCTCACAGTGTGACATGCAACAATCTCATAGGATTGATGAAATCGTGCAGTGTGTCTCTGACTAAAGACATATAATCCCTCCAGCATGCCCTAAGTCAGGGGTGACACAATTCAGTCCTAGAGCCTTTCTCCTGCTAAGCTGCTCCAACCCTTAAAAAAAACTCACATGCTTATAACCTTAGCCAATTGTACATGTAAAGGACTGCCCAAGAAGCTGTATGACTCTGCAACCAATCACGTTTCGTTTGGTTATGTTTAGGGGCATGAAAATGTCCCCACAATAACAAACCGGCGATTTTCACTCGCTCCAAGAACGCTCCACTACCTCTCCGGCCCATAATGCAACTGTGTGGGGACAGTTTTAGTTTAGTTATTTTATTTAATGTAATGTAATGTTTTTCTTCTGGTTATTTATTTAATCTAGCCACATCCAGCATTTGTATTTCATTTTGCTCAAAAGTGAGCTAAATGATAGCCAATATAGCTACTGTTCTCCTAAAGCATGTGTGATTTTTTTTCTCAGAGTATTGTGTATTTGTTTTTTCACTGAATGCACAAAGGTTCGATATAAAAATAAATAAATAATGAAAAGTTACAGTGGAGCGAACATGGAGCGAGGCTCAAGTGAGGAGAAAATTCTTGGTGCTCCTTTCCGCTCACATACTCTATCGTCAACACAATGGCTTTGCTCTTCCATGAGTAGGTTTGGCGTCATGGTATCATTGTTTCCAGGTTAAAAAAAGAACGGTAGTATCCAGAAAATCCTGTAAAATTTAACCAATCCTTTTTTCATTTTGTATGCGATATGCATCAGGGGCCAGTTTCCCGGATAGGAATTAAGCCAGGACTACACCTTTTTTAGGATTTTTTCAAATTTAGGTGCCCAAGGTTTGCCCTGGAATCTCTTCCCAGTTGGAGATGCCCAGCACACCAGACGGTGTCCGGGAGGTATCCTGACCATATGAATGAACCACTTCAACTGGCTTCTTTCAATGTGTATGAGCAGTGGCTCTGCTCCAAGTCTCTCCTGAATGTGTAAACTTCACACCTTTTCTATCAGGCTCATGACCATTGGTTGGAACATAGACTGACTTGTAAATTTAGTGCTTCGCCTTCAGGCTTAGCTCTTTCTTCACCATGACAGCCCAGTAGAACAACCACATTAGTGCTGCCCATGCACCAATCCTTCTACTTCAACCTAAAAAACCCAGAGGTGCTTGAACTGCTCTACTTGAGGAAGCAACTCACTCTTTACCCACAGTGGGCAATCGACCTTTTTTCAGCAGGGAACTACAGCCTCAAAGTTGCATTTCCGCTTCTTTACATAAAATAAGGAAATAACATGTCAACACCCCTGAACTAGCAACCCTCCTTCCCTCATGTTCACCTTGAGATACTGTCCACTGATATCACAAACCAGATCACCAGGACATCCCTCACTGGGATGTCCTGGATGTCCCAGTTAGCATATCTTTCACGTATGGAGTACCTCAGGGCTCAGTACTAGGGCCATTACTTTTTTTACGCTTTACATGTTACCCTTGGAAAATATTATCAGGAGACATGGTGTTATCTTTCACTGTTATGCTGATGATACTCAGCTCTATATTTCTTCTCAGCCAGGTGAAACACACCAAATTGAGAAACTAA
>JAUYWG010000060.1:11605004-11619543 GCA_034779775.1 Enteromius afrohamiltoni | reverse complement strand
TCCGTTGGTCCGGTCACTGCCACTCACACTGTCTCAAGCCAGGCCTCAAGCACGTGAACACCCTCAACCTCAAGGCCGCGGAGGATGTCAGCCAAGAGGAACTACCCCCCGAGTACCTGGACCTCCGAGAGGCCTTCAGCAAGACCAAGGCCACCCAGTTACCTCCGCACCGGCCCTCGGACTGCGCCATCGAACTCATCCCGGGAGCAGAGATCCCTCGCGGGCGCATCTTCCCTCTCTCTCAACCTGAGACCGCCTGCATGGACCAGTACATCAAGGAGGAACTAGAAAAGGGCTTCATCAGACCATCTACGTCCCCCGCTTCGGCCGGTTTCTTCTTCGTACAAAAGAAGGATGGCGGGCTCAGGCCGTGCATTGACTACCGGGCACTTAATGACATTACTATAAAGTACCGCTACCCGTTGCCCCTGGTCCCTGCAGCACTGGAACAACTGCGTTCGGCCCACATTTTTACTAAGTTGGACCTCCGAAGCGCCTATAATCTGGTTCGCATTAGAGAGGGGGACGAATGGAAGACGGCGTTCTCCACCACGACGGGGCACTACGAGTACCTAGTCATGCCGTTCGGACTGTCCAACAGCCCATCGACCTTTCAGGCCCTGGTGAACGAGATCTTCCGTGATATGCTCCACCATCATGTCATAATTTATATCGACGACCCCCTGACTGCCCTCACCAAGACTACGACCAAGCGCCTGCCCTGGAACTCAGCTTGTGAGGAGGCCTTCGAAGGACTCAAACGAAAGTTCACCACCGCTCCCATCCTCCGTCACCCTGACCCCTGTCGCCCATTCGTCGTTGAGGTAGACGCCTCCAACACAGGGATTGGAGCCATCCTCTCTCAGCGCCAGGGGGACCCCGAAAAGTTGTACCCTTGTGCGTTCTACTCAAGGAAACTGACTCCGGCCGAACAGAACTACTACGTGGGCGACAGAGAACTCCTCGCCATGAAGGCCGCCCTGGAGGAATGGCGGCACTGGCTAGAGGGAGCTTCAGAACCTTTCTTGGTGCTGATGGACCACTGGAACCTGGAATACCTCTGCGCCGCCAAGAGACTCAATGCCCGCCAGGCCCGGTGGTCACTCTTCTTCGCCCGGTTCCACTTCAAAATCACGTACCGACCGGGCTCCAAGAACAACGCCCTCTCTCGCCTCCACGACCGAGTTACCCAGTCAGCAGAGCCCGAACACATCCTTTCACCAGCCGTCATCTTAGCCCCCATTCAGTGGGACATCATGGAGGAAATCCGGGAGGCCCAAGCCCAAGAACCTCTTCCTCCGGAATGCCCTCCTGACCGCACCTTCGATCCCGTCTGCTGCAGTTGGTTCACGAAAACCCCAGTGCTGGACATCCGGGCATCCTAGCCACCACGGACCTCGTCACCAATCGGTTTTGGTGGCCCACGCTGGCGTCTGACGTCCGGGCCTTTGTCACTCGCTGCGCCATTTGCCATGTATCGAAGTCGTCCCACCAACGACCCGCCGGCCTCTTACAGCCTTTACATATCCCACATCGACCCTGGTCTCACATCGCCGTGGACTTCATCACGGACCTTCCGCCCTCCCAGCCAGAACACTACCATTCTGACTATCATTGACCGGTTCTCCAAGGCCTGCCGTCTGGTCCCGTTACCCAAGCTGCCCACTGCCTGGGAGACCGCCCAAGTCATCCTCGAACACGTCTTCCGTTATTACGGGTTACCGGAGGACATAGTATCGGACCGAGGGACCCAGTTCACCTCTCGAGTCTGGCGGGCTTTCTGCTCACGCCTGGAGATCAACGTGAGTCTCACCTCTGGCTACCACCCCGAATCCAACGGGCAAGTGGAACGACTAAACCAAGAATTGACACGCTTCTTAAGGTCGTACTGCCACAAGAACCAGAAGGATTGGAGTCAGTATCTCCTTTGGGCGGAGTATGCCCAGAACTCCGCAAGCAGGCCACCGGCCTGACGCCCTTTCAGTGCGTCCTGGGGTTTCAGCCGCCCTTCTTCCCCTGGTCTGGAGAACCCACGGATCTGCCCACCGTCGACCACTGGCTTCGTCGAAGTGAACAGACCTGGGAGGCAGCCCACATTCAGCTCCAGCAAGCCATCCGTAGAGTGACCAACCAGGCTGATCGTCGCCGCCGACCTCATCCGTCATATGAACCCGGCCAATGGGTCTGGCTCTCCTCCAGGGACCTTCGCCTCTGTCTCCCTTGCCAAGGACATCTACCAAGTACATGAGATCCTCAATTCCCGACGTCGGGGAAGGAACCTCCAGTATTTAATCGACTGGGAGGGTTTCGGCCGGGAAGAGAGATCGTGGATCAACGCCCAGGACATCCTGGACCCCGCTCTCACCGAACGCTTCCACCAGGAGCACCCCGAGAAGCCGGCTCCCAGACCTCGTGGGAGGCCTCGACGTCGCACTTGGTCTCGCTTCAGGAGCCGCTCGCAGGGGAGGGCTCTGTAACAGATCGCTCCTCTGTGGCCCTCTCCGGCCGCCAGCAGCGGGAACCCTCACCTGAGTACTAATGTTTCCACCCGGACCCTTTTCAGCCACGTACCTCGGCGCTTCCGCATCTGTTCTCCTGCCAAATAAGGACTATAAATACCCAGACTTTTGCTCTAACAAGTCGCGAAGTTTCGATTTGCCCTGGCCATCGACTCTGAGTGTTATTTCCTTGTATTCTGTCTGTTTACCCGTGTTTGATTTTCGCTAGTGTTTTGTTTCCGCCTTATCGCCGCCTGCCCTGACTTCCTGCCTGTTTTTGACTACGAGTTCTGCCTGTTCCTCTGTATCTACTGCTTCTTTGTGTACCGAACCCTGCCTGTCTGACTACGCCTATTAAAAGTTGCTAATGGATCCACAAGACTCCGGCGCTTCATTACAAATTGAAAGAAGAAATAGTTAAAAAAATTAAACAATTATAAAATATAATATATTAGACCATACTGTTTTGTTTTAATTAAATAGATAGTATTCAATTAATATTGAATTACATTTAGTAATGTATCAAATGCGCATTTAAGGTTTTAAGAAAACAAAACTTACCGTAGTTATTTATTCATTTTAATATTAAAAGATCACATTTTGTATTATTTCAATAAATATAAATCCACTAAATTTGTTCAGTTTTAGAACAAGCGCCAAATTGCACTGAAGCCTTTCACACATAAAATCTATTACAGCTTTTCTCTTAACCTGCGATGGTTGTCATTGTCATAATCTGCGGTGACTCGCTGATACCTCCAGCCGAGGAGATGCGTGGGGGCCATCGATCTGACATCCCCCTCCAATCACCAGCCAGCTTCTCACATGTGTGGGTGGCCTAATTGCACCATGGGATACATTTAAAGACTTAATGACTATCATGCAGTGACCAAAAATACATGTCTCCCTGAAATAGTGGCTGGAACAGGCGTGGAACTGACTCTTGTTCTCAAATAAATAGAGGCTGGCTGCGCTGGCAGATAGCATTGCAGAGGGCCTGAATGCACAGAGAGCTGATAGCAGAACAGTGTGCTGACCCTTACGAGAGGCCAAACATCTGAGAGCACGATAAACACCGCCAACGTAATCCATCTGGAAAAAGCTTTTCGCCATTTCAAGGCAGTTTCCATGAGCATGGCACAAAATTGGGCCTGAAGCTTGAGTGTGTGTTTTTCAGTCAGGCTCTTTCACCTGAATATCGTCCACTAGAGCAGGTCAGCATATGTATTTTATGATGAACTATATGTAGGAGTAAGAACTGACTTGTAGTTATTTGACATATGTGCGTAAAAAACAAAACAAAATTATATAATACACTACAGAAGTAAAATATAATAATAATAAAACCTATGCCTAAATGGGTAGTGTTACCTTCATCTCCGTCTCCTTCCTACTCAGCGTAAGTATAAACAAACTTTTATAAACTTTTATTAAGGTTTTGAGTTTGGTTGAATGATTCAGTAGATCGGTCTTTGGCTTGAAGATGTGGAACATGGAGAGTTCTCATGCGATCGTCAAGGGTGAGTTCAGAACGATCTCCTGAATGAAGTTTCCTTTCCTCAGAGAGTATAGATCCAGAGAGCTCGCTCATGTTCATCCTTATCTCTATTTCTCCTTACAGCTGCAGTTGGCGAGCGGGCAGCGTTCTGAGGAAACAGGTAGGTGTGACAGGTGAGTGAACACAGGTAAGTGATAAGGTTTGTCTCACGTATTGAAGGGTGGCGGTGTTCGTTGAGTGCACAACAAACTCTGTGGTAAGTTAAAACCAGGTGAGTAAACTCAACCTGATCTCACAGAATTGCGTGAAATAACTCTTGATGCATAATTCCGTGTTAGTATCACGTAATCATCGAAAACTGTGTGATACTACCACGTGAAAGATTACAATGTAATTCAATGATTCAGTGCATCAGCCGTGATCCACTCACGGTTAACTGGATTAATTTTATACAAAATAAATACTTTTATTGTAGCACCTAGCCCCACCTCACCCTAAACCTACCCACTTCAGAACGATATAAAACACACACAGACCATATAAGCGCAGTCACAAATATTTATTGCGAAAACTGACCATAAGCAGTAGGAAAAAAACATTACAAACAAGTTGTTGCATTTCAAGTCCTTCTGAAGCTATACAATGTCTTTATGTAAAGAAAAGAATAAAATACAAGGTTTAATCGCTGAAATTATCCCGCTCCGTTAACGCATTGACTCTTATTCAAAAGACACTCTCGTCCTGTAGAATGACGCAAATCCATCAGCAGACACACAAGAGCCAATAACATCTCACAACAGCATGATGCGATCGGTCACGAGACACGCGAGAGCCAATCGAATTTTACAACCAAGGCTGACGTCAGGACTCTTCTTGCGGCATTTTTTAAATTTGCGCAAAGCGGGCGCTGTCTACAGCACAGATGAGTCACGGCGGACGGAGAGATGGTGATTGATCCTTTTGCCTCCGAAAGAATTAGAATATTAATCCTTTTTAATAAATAATGTTGGTAGTTGTAACTGCTGGTTTATCTTGTCTTTTATTAACGGATGGTAGGTTTAGGGGCAGGTGTTACGTGCTCATAAATGTATAAATAAATTAATATAAATAAAATGGTTTTGATCGTTTACAGTGCAAAATCACACCCCAATACATATACAATAAGGCCAATATAATTAACCACGAACTCTTAATGCATAATTCCGTGTTAGTATCACGTAATCATCGAAAATTGCGTGATGGGCAACACACGGATTTGGATTCAAATATTGGTTATTTCACGCAATTCTGTGAGATCAGGTTGAGTAAACATCCAACTCCGTTCAGTAAGTTTCCTCCGATGAACAGGTGAACAAGAAGAACTTTGGCCAAAGAGGCAGGTAAGTCTGTGATATCCAACAGGAGAGAGCAGTAACAACAACGAGAGGCTTTGCAGTAGGCAATGGTTAAGGTAAGTACGAAGACATTACCTTGATCTCAGCCGATGAGAGAATGTAGAGCTGGGGCTTAAATACATGCTTACCTGATTGCATTCAGGTGGCGGCAATCAAAACTCTGGCGACTGAGGAATCAGCGCCGCCTGGTGGCGTGACAGGTAGCAATGTTACACTTATTTATTTATTATTTACTTATTTTAATCTTGTAATGTTGAATATAAACGTTTAATATAACTGACTCTAAACTTGCACACTGAATTTTGCATACTTTAAAGCATAATATTATTTTAATTGTTGTGCTTTTGTCTGTTAATAAGTGACACAAATTCAGTTTCTTGCCCTTTTGTGTTTTTCCTTTTTAGTGTAGATGACTGAGGGTTTAGCTCGATGGATGTGAAACTGGATAATTGCTGGCTCTTGGGTGAAAATGTTAAGTAAACATAAACATTGTAGTTGTCAGAAAACAGAAAAGAAATCATACATATACTGTTTTAAATAATGAGGTCTTATATTTATGTGGTACTCCATGAATCAAAACGACTTCTCAGCAGTCTATATAATGTATGAATCTCTGAAAAGTTTCCAGCTCTCTCCTTCCCGCTGTATTGTTGGCCATATTTCCTTAAACTACACTTGCCTCGTTTGAAGTGTAGAAAAGCTGGAGTCAGGGATTCACTTCTCATGGAAATCTTATCTCTACATTATCCCCAGTGGAGTGTGCCAGGGATTTATCCCAGAGAGGTGTGTGTCTATCTACTCTGACTTAAGGGCTCAAGATAAGGCCTCACACCCTGCGGAGTGCCTCATAATTGAACATTTACTGTACAATAACCTGACAGGGAGAACCAGTGTTACACAATAGAGATAATAGCAGTAGTGGACACAGAATATAGCTAAATCATCTGGAAAAACCCACCTTGGTCACCTGTCAAAGGCCTACACTGTGGCATTATGTGTGTTTTGTCTGCCTTTATAAACAGACAGACTGTCAGGTAAATTGAGAGTTAGACAGATACACACATAGTCAGACAAACTGAGAGTTAGTCAGCCCAACAGACAGAAAGATGATGGATGGATGGAAGGATGGATGGATGAACCGACAGAAAGACAAATAATCAGCTACACAGATAAGTAGACAGACAGAAAAAAGGTAGGCTAGTTAGTCAACTAAATAGGCAGACAGACAAAAGTAGACAGACGCACACACACACACACACAGAGAAAGGCTGGTAGGTACACATATACAGTGAGTACGGAAAGTATTCAGACCCTCTTACAGTTTTCACTCTTTGTTACATTGCAGACTTTTGCTAAAATCAATTAAGTTAAATGTGTTCTTTATTAATGTACACACAGTACCCCATATTGACAGAAACAATTGTTGACATTTTTGCAGATTTATTAAAAAAGAAAAACTGAAATATCACATGGTCCTAAGTATTTAGACCCTTTGCTCAATATTTAGTAGAAGCACTCTTTTGATGGAATAAAGTCATGAGACTTTTTGGGAAAGATGCAACAAGTTTTTCAGACCTGGATTTGGGGATCCTCTGCCATTCCTCCTTGCAGATCCTCTCTAGTTCTGTCAGGTTGGAGGGTAAATGTTGGTGGACAGCCATTTTTAGGTCTCTCCAGAGATGCTCAATTGGGTTTAAGTCAGGACTCTGGCTGGGCCGTTCAAGAACAGTCACGGAGCTGTTGTGAAGCCTCTCCTTGGTTATTTTAGCTGTGTGTTTAGGGTCATTGTCTTGTTGGAAGGTAAACCTTTGGCCCAGTCTGAGGTCCTAAGCACTCTGGAGACTGTTTTGGTCCAGGATATCCCTGTACTTGGCCGCATTCATTTTTCCCTCGATTGCAACCAGTCGTCCTGTCCCTGCAGCTGAAAACACCCACACAGCATGATGCTGCACCACCATGCTTCACTGCTGGGACTGTATTGGACAGGTGATGAGCAGTGCCTGGTTTTCTCCACACATACCGCTTAGAATCAAGGCCAAAAAGTTCTATCTTGATCTCATCAGACCAGAGGATCTTATTTCTCACCATCTTGGAGTCCTTCAAGTGTTTTTTTAGCAAACCATGCAGGCTTTCATGTGTCTTGTCCTGAGGAGAGGCTGCAGTGATGGTTGACTTTCTACAACTTTCTCCCATCTCCAGATTGCATCTCTGGAGCTCAGCCACAGTGATCTTTGGGCTCTTTTTCACCTCTCTCACCAAGGATCTTCTCACCGATAGCCCAGTTTGGAAGGACGGCCAGCTCTAGGAAGGTTTCTGGTCATCCCAAACATCTTACTTTTAAGATTATGAAGGCCACTGTGCTCTTGGGAACCTTGAAGTGTTTTTGTAACCTTGGCCAGGCCTGTGCCTTGACACAATTCTGTCTCTGAGCTCTTCAGGCAGTTCCTTTGACCTCATGATTTTCATTTGATCTGACATGTATTGTGAGCTGTAAGTTCTTATATAGACAGTTGTGTGTGTGTTAATAAATCTGCAAAAATGTAAACTATTCTGTCAATATGGGGTGCTGTGTGTACAGTGAGGAAAAAAAACTTGAATGATTTTAGCAAATGACTGAAATATAACAAAGAGTGAAAAAATTTAAGAGGGTCTGAATACTTTCTGTATCCACTGTAGATAGTTAGATGTACAGATAAATAGAGAGAAAAGTAGGTAGGTAGACAGTCAGGTGGAGGGATAGAAAGACAGTTTAATAGACAGACAGCCAGGTAAAAGATGGATAGGTGGATAGACAGACAGACTGACAGATAAAAAGACAATGGAAATACCAGGATAAGTATACTGACTACAGTCATACTTAACATTCTCTAAGCGTAACAAAAGCAGGCTGTCAGCAAACATGTTTCTGTGTCGGTGCAGTCGCTGTTATGTTTTTTTTGTGCATAGCTTGTAAGCCAGCAGGAAATGTCTGAAGGCGTCTGATTTAACATTCAGGTCATGGGCAGGGACGACATCAAAGCCTGACCTGAAACAAACGTACAAACCTCTGTCAAAGACACAACCTACAAATGCATACCTTGAACTCCCCTTCCATGCACACAGAATGTAAACTCCGGAAATAACCACGTTTCCAGCTCTAAAACTGCTCTAGCTTCTTTCTTGTTGTTTCTCACAAACGTTTTCGATGTTTTGCCAGGAATTCCTACTCTCCCTTCGTTTCTACGCTCCATTTTACTTCTTCAGCATACTTGTCTGTAAAGCACATCGTCATGGAATATTACAAATAACACCTAACGGCAAGAAAAAAACACTCTTCGAAAGAGCAGCCGGATGACAGTCTGCAAAAAAAAAAGCTTTTTATACAGGTACAAAGTCTTGGCTTGATCACATTATTTCTGTTCTTGACACCCCAGGTGGTGGGAGGAGGGAAATGCGTGTGGAGCTAATGGAATGGAAAGGTGTCGTGGAGGGAACAGCTCGATTGTTTGCTTCCTCATTGAGCAGGGGAGAGAAGACCAGGAGGAATCGATGTCCCGGCTTATTAAAACTGCCCACTTCACTTATCTAGACAACAGCAGACTTAGAAAGGACCACTGTCCTGGAAAAGGCCCCGGATTTTACACGCCACATCACACTGCTGAGAGTCCGTCAGAGCCACCTTGAGCTTGGTGTAAAATTGCGTTCGCCCTGCTGTGAGCTGTGAACTGTTACTACAGTTTTTGTTACAGCGTAAAAGCTGCTGACATCTGATAGGCCTGTATTAGCATACGCTCTGTTGGTGTCCTGTAATGTAAGGGGTTGTGATCTTATTGGCACAATGATTCCATTATTGATTCTGTTGTCAATGGGGCTGTCCTGGATAGTTTCATAATGTACTTAAAGTGCTTTATTATTTCATATACGATTTGTGCTTAAAAGGTTAATTTACCCCAAAATGAAAATGCTGTAATCAGTTACTCACCCTCATGTCGTTCCAAACTTGTAAGTACTTCTTTCATCTTCAAAACACAATTTTGATGAAATCAGAGTTTTATCTGATATTTCATAGAGAGCAACAGAACTGAAACGTTCCCAGATCCAAAAACATAGTAAACACATTGGTAAAACAGTCCATGTGACTTCAGTGTCTTGACTTCAGTTTTGCAACACTATGAGAATATATATATATTTTTTGCATAAAGAAAACAAAAATAAAACGATTTACTCAACCATTCTTCTTCCCTGAGTTAGGGGAAGCATGCTTATGTGTTGCGATACTCTGTAAAATGGCAGAAGACGTAACTGGCTGGAGAAGAATGACATGACGGAGCTGTCCATGGTACTTTCTAGTCATTTGCTCATTAGGGTGCTGTTGGGGCTGTTTGGATAGTTTGCTGTTTAGGGTGCTGTCCATGGTCCTGTCTGGATGTTAAGTTTTTCTGTTTACTGTCCATTGTCCTGAAATAAGATGTTCTGCAAACACATGACTTAAAAAAAAGAAGACTTAAATTATACCATGTATCATGAATAATGCATACATTTTCATGGTAAAATATTATGTTGTTTTTTGTAGATACATGTTCTCCATAGATAATGTTTTGGTGACTCTTAAAAGACGACCCTTTCCATTTAGCAATAAAAACACCACCAAACAGCATTTAATCTATTTATTTGTGTCCGGGACATGATTATTTCATTATTTTCGTAAATCCAGCATGTTTTTAAAACTAGCATCTATGCATTAAAACTATGCATCCATTCGTGCAGGACTTACGAAAATAGAGAAATAAATTTTAGACATTTTAGAAATCCTACAGAGGGAATTAACTGGGAAAACACTTACGGAGCCAATGCCACTGAAAATGTGGGTGTTCAGTGTTGAGCTGCATTACTGAAGTAATGTCATGTATGAGCCAGATAAGCAGACCAGTTATGACTATACCACTATTTCACTTATAATTGTAAAAATGATTAGCATGCAAATAATTTAGCTTAATTAATTTATTTGAATGTATTCTCATTTTATCAGTAGTAGTAGATGTAGTAATAGTTGTGGTATATTAATTGATTTTGTTGTCATATTATAAATGTCAGAGGTACATAACAGGCACTTGAAGTACTCAATAGTGCAGAACAAATAGAGCTGGTAATGGTACTGAATAGAAACAAACCTCATCATGTCCCAGGAAGTCATTTAACTGCTTTAAGTATTCAGGGGGCTTGCAACGGGTGTGAAACATTTACATGCATGATTACATTTTGAAGGCAAATAACCCATGTTCAGGGACGTCTCAGTGAGAGGATTGTTAGCAGTCAGCCATATAAGACATTACACAGGCTAATGGTGTGGGGGTGGGAATTAGGGTCACCTTTTATCCTCCTGTTATTGTCTAAAGAGACCTTGCAAAGGCCCAAGGTCGATTGTGTGCACAAAAGAAGCAGTTAAACCTGACATGGGATATTTGTGTTTAAGATACTGTATAGATCATTTCTTACCGGATTTGCTCTTTAGGGTGTTGTGCTTGATCATATAGTCCAGAGGTAGGCAACGTCGTTCCTGGAGTGTACAAAGTTTAGCTCCAACCCTGAAAAAAAAAAGAAAAAAGAAAAACCTGTCTGTAGCTTTAGTAATCCTGAAGACCTTGATCAGCTTGTTCAGGTGTGTTTGATTAGGGTTGGAGCTAAACTATACAGGGCTTCGGCACTAGAGGACTGACGTTGCCTAACTCTGCTATAGTTATTTGCTTGTCATTTGCTCTTTAGAGTGATGTCCTTGGTGCTATCTATTAATTTGCTCTTTAAGGGTGCTGACCATGGTACTGTTCAGTCATTTTTTCCTTTTTAGGGTGCTGTCCATGGTGCTATCTAGTTATTTGCTCATCATTTGCTTCTCAGGGTGCTGTCCAACCCTGTGGATTTGTGGATTTCAAATAGGTTTTTTTATGTATTAATTTCAATAATGCATTTGTATAATAAAAGGGAAACGTTGTACTGTAAAATATCCCATCCCCTCTTGTTCTTTTGCATTAAAATCCACCCACATATTTGTTTAAATAAAGGATATAAAGCTTGTTTTTTTAGCTGAAAGCAGTTCAACAGCAGTTCAACTCGATATACACCTTAAGTATGAATTTGTTCAAGCTTTTTGCTATGAAATAAGTAATGGACTGGACTGGAGTGGTGTGGATTACTCAGCTGTTTGGACTCAGTATGAAATCATACTATAGCTACATTTACATTAGCAGTGATTTTGAAGTGTATCAGCTGAATTAGGAAAACCTGGCCAGGAGATGACAAAAGTCAACTAATGCATTGGGTCTTACATTTTTAAAGGCACCCACATATTGGTGAATATTTTTCAGAACATCTTTTTCAAACTTTTTCTGTTGATTGAACGTTTGTCAGACGTATCCTAGTTCAATATCCAGCATTATAGATTCCCAGGATTGACAGGCATGAGTTGGCTGCAGACTGTGAGTGGGATGACGGCAAAACTCAAGGCATATGAATTGTTTCTCAAGTCACCAGAGCTCAGTGTCATTTAACTTCCCGTCAGAATCAATCTCAAATCAGTTTCCCGAAATGCGTTCAGTCGTGGCAGGCCCGTTGACATCTGACATTTAGCCTGTGATGTGTTTGCCTCTCATTTTTGCTATATACCTTCCACAGTTTGCAATTCATTAGTTAAATATTGTGGTAAACACGACTTGTCAACAAGGTTTATTTTGGAGAGGGTTTGGTTTGACAAGAGAAATTTGAGACAACTTGTGCAGCGTGCAAGAGCTTTTATTGGGTCAGGATATCCAGAGTTTAACCCAAACAGCTTCTAGAGTTACTGAATTGAAGAGCCTGCATTCAGTATTTGGAACATAAATACATAAACACACACACACACACACACACACACACACATACATACATACATACATACATACATACATACATACATACATACATATATATATATATATATATATATTTGTATTGCTATAATAGTGCGCTATATATATATATATACTACAAATATATGCTACATTAACTCACCAAAGTAAGTTGAGAAATTCCAAATTTGTGTAATTTATATAAACTCTAATTTGTTAATTCAGTGTAGGTTGAAATATAAGTTGAATTATTTAGGTGTATAAAACATGCCCTTTGTGCTCATAATTTCTGGTCTCACAAGTAATATTTTGTGAACTGAATTAGATATGTCTTGTTGACACCTGAATGATGATTTTAGGGCGGAAACAGATGTAATTTCCCAATATAATTTGTTCAAACGTTGTTGGCAGAAACAGATATCTTTTCAGACAGCTTCAGACATGCATACTAATCTACTCAGACAGTTATACAAAATTAGCCCTTACTCAACCCAAACACAGTTTTCAGCATACTGCATCTTTGAAGAAATGTCCCTGGTTGAAGTACAGCTCTGTCAACAGCATCTGTGGCTGGTAAAAACAACCGAACTGGCATGTACAGTTTATAATACATTTTCTATTAATTAAAAAAAAAGAGTTTCCACAATTTTAGTTGTAGCAGTTAGTTATTTTTAATCAATTATTATTTATTTATTTATTTAATTGTATTATTTTATTTGTAGCACCCTTTTATTTCAGTTAGTCCCCAAAGCAACATTTTATTTAATTTTATTTTATTATTATTTTTTGTAAATATGTACATTTCTGAATTCTGACTTCATTCCTTTCTGCATGTCAACCGCAAGGTTATTTTTATGAAGACAGTGGCATATTAGAGCTCCTAACTGTACAATATGAGTTAGCAGAATTTGTAACATGAGTAAAACGTGCAGGAAAGTGAAGTCTGTTTTGTGGGCTTGTTGGAGGCTGAGTGGGTGTAAGAAGCACACTGTGCTGTCCTGAGTGGGAGGAAATCTTATGAGGAGTGACAGAGATACAGAACAGGAACAAACACATAAAGAGGCCTTCCTTTGCGGATGGGCTGGATAATATGCTTACATTTAAACAGCTTATGTAATTGTGCTGTATATTTAAAAGGGACAGTTTGCCTAAAAATGAAATTTTGATAGCATGAGCTCATCCTAAGGTAGTTTTGAACTCATATGGCGTCCATGTTATGTCGAAAAAAGAGAGAGAGAGACATTTAGAAGAATGTTTGAGCTGCTCTTTTCCAAGTAATGAAATTCACTATAAAAACAGTCCAGATGAGTCGCAATATATTTAAAGTTGCCATTTAGATGATTTTAAGATACTTTACAGTGATCTTTTTGCAGCTTAAAATGTGTTCCTTTAAAAGAGAGACCAAAAACATGAAAACTACCTAATTGTATTTTCATCTACTTTGTGATCATTTTAGTATATTCACTTAAAAGCAGAATAAATGTTTTGTAGTTGGTCCATTTGTGTACAAAAACAATTTTGTGATTTTAGATAATAAAGATGGAGATGAAGAACAAAAGAAAAAAGTGAAATGCTGGACTAACCTTTCTATTAAAAGCATCCAGAGTTCCACCTATTTGTTCTGGTTTAGTTGTCATGGAAACTGCAGCTTTTCAAATAAGCATATTGTGTAAATGTAAGAGAGCAACGGCACAGTTTAGCCATTTATGACCTTTATGTATTTATGAATTTGAGATTGCGTTCACTATGGAGCTGGGCAATGTGTTATAAACTTTCTTGAAGTGTGTGAACACACACATGCCTGTTATAGAAAGGTAAAAGTTGTTACACTTAGCAGGGTGCAGACCTACTTCATTTTGAATATGATGGGGGGATAAATGGATTGATGGATAGATATTTAGATAGATGGATGGATGGATGGATGGATGGATGACAGATAATCAGATAAATGGATGGATGAACGGATGGATGGGTATTCTGATAAATGGATGGATGGATGACAGATATTGAGATAAATAGATGGATGGATGGATGACAGATATTCAGATAAATAGATGAATGGATGGATGACAGATATTGAGATAAATAGATGGATGGATGGGCATTCTGATAAATGGATGGATGGATGGATATTCTGATAAATGGATGCATGGATGACAGATATTCAGATAAATAGATGGATGGATGGATGGATGGATGGATGGATGGACAGATATTCAGAGAAATGGATGGATGGACAGATGGATGGATGGATAGATGAATGGGTGGGTGGATGGATGGATGGATATT
>JAUYWG010000060.1:11577647-11596848 GCA_034779775.1 Enteromius afrohamiltoni | reverse complement strand
TTTTCTTTTTTAATAAATCTGCAAAAATGTCAACAATTCTGTGTTTTTCTGTCAATATGGGGTGCTGTGTGTACATTTAATGAGGAAAAACGAATTAACTTAAATGATTTTAGCAAATGGCTGCAATAGTCTGAATAATTTCCGTACCTACTGTGTCTGTCAGTATTACAAAGAAACAATAGAAAAAGGGGAAGAAACCTAAAACAAATTGCAACCAAATAAAAAACTAAACAATAATGCTGTTTTGCATTGCATGACAATCAGAGATGAGAATACAATGTTCTCCTCACCTGGCAGATCACAGCATGACCGTTTATTCTCGAAGGTGGTATAATTTCATATCCAGCTTTTCTTGTAGACTCTCAATTTTATCTATGTGTCTTTGGAGGGAAATTAATCTTTTTGAATTATGTTCCTATGATAAAAAACACAAGTTTGGTTGTGGTTCAGTGCAGTTTACACATTGATGCCCATGACTTCCTTTAAAGCACAGGGTCTCTATGGCCCTCGAGGTCCACTTTCCAGCAGAGCTGAGATACAGCCCTAATTAGACATACCTGAACAAGCTAATCAAGATCTTCAAGATCACTAGAAAGATACTAGCAGGCAAACCTGATCAAGCATGGAGCAAAACTCTGCAGGAAATTAGACTTTAAAATTACAGTGGAATTAAGGTTAGAAATTGCATAAATAAAAAATAAAAATGAAGTCATGATCTCATTCTGTTTTCACAATTTTAGAGAAACTGTGGTGTTGATTACATTTTTCCTGCTCAACCACTCAACTGTGTTAATCAAGAAAAAATAATGAACCAATGAATATTTTAATTTAACTGATGGGAAATATAATTTAATCAACAATTGATTGAAACAGCAACAAACATTTGGTCCAACACCAGTCCTACTGACAGTTTAGCTTAATTGGTCAACCCTGTTACTCATCCTGCCATAAGCAGTGTTATAAATATGATCTATTTCACAAGTTCACACTTCCTCTGTGACTAACAAAAAATTGTGTGGCAACTGTCCGGGGAACAAGCGAGGAGCCCGGCGGACCCAAAGCCTTACGGGAACTACGAAAATGCTAGGGGAAGGAAAGAGAGAGTTACTGATAGGATAATTTGAAAATGAGGAGATTGGTGGCAACTGGCAAATCTTTTGTACATGCTCCTCCTGAAATTTGTTATAAAACGCCATTTGATGTAAAATTGTATGTATTCTTCATTGCTACTGTACGAAATAACAAGATCACAAATTTGACTTTAAATACTGTTTAAGTTGAGAAAGAAAAATACTTCCTTATTGTCCATGTGTGCCCCCTCTATCATTTTTATTAGTTGGACATGGTTAAGACAAGTAAAAGGAAAAAAGATAAAAATAATTGTCTCAATTTTAGACAACTTTAGTGTTGACTGCCTTCATCCTGCTCAAACATTCAACCCTGTTACCCAAGAAAGAATATCCAACAAATATTTTACTTCAATTTATCAGATATATACATATACAAACCCACATTCAGTCCCATACTAGCCCCTACTGAAAGGTCAGTTTTACAACCCTGTTATTCATTCTACTGTGGTCAATGTTTTAATGTTTATCACATAAACTACTTTTCAACAGTCCAAATTTTGGTAACAAAGTTGGAAATTGTATTAAAATTGTCCATGTGGGGCCATTATTTTAGTTTTCTAATCATTTTTTTTCTTTATGATAAACAGCAGGAAGCAGCATGTTTTAATAATCCCCACCTGAAATTTTAGTTTCTTTTTGACCAAAATATTCTATCTTTGCAGCATTAATAAAGGTGACTGAAAGCATGTCATTGGATTTGATTTGTTGTTGTAAACTCAAGATATTTTTTTCCACGATCAGCCTGAAACTGTCACATCGAAGTGACATGTGGATGACACCATCTGCAGAATGAATGGTTGACAGTGTAGATGAAAACTAGGCTTTGGTCACACACAACCTCACAGAGTGTTCTCAGAGGTTCCGCCATAACCAAATTCCTATTCATATTCTTCATGCCCAACCATGTTAGGCTGTATTCATTTACTTTCTGCATCTACGTATCTATAAATAGACCATAAACCTTTGAGCAGAGAGTTTACTCCTGCAAACATAGCCAGACATGTGAGGGAATTAAAGGATGGAAAATTTACATTTTATCAGTATTTACTCACCGCAAGTCTTTCCAGATTCTCCCACATTTTTTCCATCTACTGAACAAAAACTGTGATATTCAAAATAATCTTCATGCAGGTGTTTTCAGTATTTCATTTATGCATAAAATTTAAATTAGACTTTAATTGATGGTTGTTATTCCTAGAAGAAGGAAAAAAAATAAATGCATGCTCTAGTTTGTTAACAAAGTTCCAAAAATCGCATACATCATATAAATGATATTTTAATTCATTGTGTCTCACATCACAATTCAAAAACCATGACACCCAGGAAGTCAAATTTGGACGTGGCAGTAATCTAATTTTATTTATTTTAACTTTCTACAGATTTTTGACCTCACTCATCCTGTTCAAATATTCAACCCTGTTATCCAAGAAAAAAATGAAGCTGAAATCTTCTTCAGATAATAGATTTTATAGTAATTGTTGATACATTTTCAGCTTTTCCCAACCCAAGATGTTAATTCATAAATTGGAATTGTGCGGATTATTTGAGCATTATAGCCATGATGTGCATTATCTCCAGCTGTTCGGACTCTCATTCTGGCAGTAATGATGTAATGCAACAATTCTCCAAATCTGATGAAGAAACGTACTAATCTACATCTTGCATGGCCCGAGGGTGAGTAAAATTTCAATTTACAATTTTAGGTGAACTGTTACTTGAATGTGAATCTTGACGCTGAAAATAAAATAAATAAAAAAACAGCATATGGGTTCAGTTCATTCCGAGGGTGAGTGAATAATGACATTTTTGGGTGAACTATTCCTTTAATAATCCAAACACAGCATTTTCCCTCAATAAAATGTAATTGCATGAAGTCGTAAATGCATAGTGAATGATGGTCATTTAAAATCGAGAGCACAAGGACACGGTTGATAGGAGCTCTGTGGCTCCATTAGGAGACGTGCCTCTCCTCCAGTCTGAGGTGACAGACAACTGCTGAGTGGAAACTCTGCTTCAGGGGAAAAAAGAGAGAATTAGGGAATAGAAGAACAATCCACTCAATAGATACCAGCACTGCAGGATCATCTGTCTTACTTAAAGCCACTTAAACTTGCTGGATACTATAGCTGCCAAACGCTCATCACTGATTTATGAGTTCCAGAAAACCAACAATATGCATATGACACTATTCATGCTTACTGTCAAAATATTGTGGTAATAGTATGTGAAGCAGTGTGTGGTGTGAAAGAACATGTATACTATACTGCATACTAAGCGGTATACATCTCACCGTAATTGCACTTGAAAAACAGGATGTGAAATAAAGTAAGTGTTATGTATTATATACAGTACAGTCTGAAGCCCATAATGCCATTACTTTTTGCATTTAAACTATTATTATAAAGAACCGTGAATAAATATGTTTAATACATAATGTACATATATGCATAATAAATAAACACAGCACACGACCTACTGGCAACCATCTGTACATAGTTTGACGTGGTCAGAATTGTTGGTAAATTTAATCAACGAAGGCTGTGAAAATTAATTTTTTGATCCTCTATAAAAACAACAACAACAATCTAATCTTTCATTGAAGAATAATATTTTTTATACAGTACTTTTTGAAACCTCCATTTAACAGTTCAACAGCTCTGAATGTTCCCCTATAATGCTTGATGTGGTTAGAGAACACTTGACAAGAGATCAGCTCCATGTTGGTGGTGCTTCTCTTCAGTTAACCCCCCTGATTTTCTACAGGGTTCAGGTCAGAGGACTAGAATGACCAGCAGAAGCTTGGTTTTGTGCTCAGTCACCCATTTTTGTGTTGTTTCTATTTTGAATGATCGAGGGAATTTGGACTTTGTTTTTCCTATTTATATTTCTGTAAAACAGAACGTTACTTCTTTTTTTTCCCAGGATAATTCATTGTTCATAATCACCCTGGAGTGCTCAGAAATGTCAATATGAAGGGGAATATACTTCAGAGATGTGTAATGTGTATTTCAGGGAAGAAAAACTAATCATGATGATAGTTCCCCATTTAAATGTTTTTATTCTCAAATGAAAGATTAGATTTTTGTGATAAAAAAAATAAATAAAGGATCAAAAGGATGAACAATGCAGATTAATTTTCACAGCCGCCTTTGATCATATTTACCAACAACACAGTCACATTTTGACGCTTGGTCAAGACCCTTTTTTTGAAGCTCAAGGTACTGAAGGGTGAATTGATGTGAAGGGTCCTCCGTTGTTATTGGGATATATTGGGTAAAAACATTGGCATTATTGCATATATATAGGGGTGTGATTTGTCAATGTAAACAATCAAACCTGTTTTATTTAAATGATATTATTTACACATTTATGTGCATGCAACCCAAACCCTGCTCCTAAACCTACCATCTGTGATTAAAGCACAACCACCGTTGTCATTTATTTGAAAGATATTAATATTCCAAGTCTTTTGAGGCAAAACGATTGATTTGTGAGAGGAATAGATGCGGCCTCTGTCTTCCATGTACTTCCTGTGCGCCACTGCACAAGAATCCTTACGTCAACGTTGGTTGTGAAATGGCTCTTGTGTATCTCGTGATCGATTGCGTCATGCTACGGGATGGGAGTATGTTTTCTGAATGAGATGACGGCGTGTTAACGCTGTGACTGTTTGCCTGTGTGTGTGTTTATATTGTTCAGAGGTGGGTAGGTTTAGGATAGGGGTGGGGTTTGGTGCTTCAATAAAAGTAAAAATAAAATCTATAATAAATGTATATATATGCATGCAAACCATTACATTAAGCCACACAACTGAAAACAATGGAGGACCCTTCTCGTCGAAAAGTGACTAAAAAGGGGTACCTTGAGCCTCAAAAAGTGACGCAAAAGGGTCTTGACCAAGAGTCAAAATGTGAGGAGTTGGAGTGAAACTGTGTTGTTACTGATCATGTCTGTATCATGTAAACATAAACTTTTATTTTGGATTGGATTAATTGCAATTAGTTGTTTGACAGCACTCATTTAAACCCTTTTATTCAAAAAAGCAGATCTTTTTTATCGATTTTACTGAAAAATCTTCTATTTTGTACAAAATATAGTATAGTTACGTCCAACATGAAAACAATTGCAGTTATTAAAAGCTTTACAAAAAATGGATCTTGTACTATCTCAAAATCTAACGAGTAAAGTACCGTGATCTTTCAAAAAAAATTAATTGTAATGTTATGCAATCATTTATCCACCAGCATTATTTGCCTTTTCACAATCACTGTTTCTGGCTTTTTGATGAAGGTGTGGGGAAAATATGGATTATTCCAACTTGGAAGATGTCCAAACAGTTTTATATTTTTTCCCCTGCAGAGCTCATTAAATCTGAAAGGATTTATTTATTTCTAAGGATCGGTGTTTGAGAAGCCCAGTCTCGGCAGAAATCTCTGCCACTCCAGCCCTTGTGTGGGCAAGCGTGACCTCTGAGTGTCTTACAACACTGCTGTTGATACACACATTAATGAGGTATTAGCTTAAGTGTGTGTTTCCCAAGGTTCGCCACTGAAATTGAGGTACAATTATACCCATAATTACAGAAATGAAATGTTTTACATCTAGGGATCTGCAGAAATATGGCATTATCGTATTTTGCGTCAATTTGTTCATCCTTTAAAGAGAATTTTAAGTGAATGGGCAGCTGTAGTGAAAACACCCCAGGGCTTCATGTGAAAAACCTAATGATGCTAATTAACAGTAAAGGACAGATCAGGTAATTGGCACAGAACTGCGGCTAAAAGAAGGTTCAAAGCAGATATCATTGATATGCTAGTCAGTTATCATAAAGTGTTAGCCTCAGGTGCTTCTAATCTAGCTAAAGCTCAAAAGATTTTAATAAAGAAATAGTATACTTTAATGGCAACCTAAAATTGGAGATTCTTCTACCTCAGAAAGTTTGAATCCACTGTAAAAAGACATTTAATGCCTAAAGATCACTTCATTTCTGCTTTAATTTGCATTTCTAAACAGTTAGCAGTTACCGCCACAAACCATGAGAGATATTTTGACTACGTGTCTATTCGACAAAGGCAATACGATGATCTCGCCACGCTAAATGGTTTGCTGAATGTTTCTTTTCTGCGTGAACTCTTAAAAAGGGAATTCGAGGCAAAATACATCAAACAACTTCTAGGGAGCATTGTGTATGCTTTACTTTGAGAGAGAAAAGCAATCTGATTTAAGGACAAGTACGCGTAAGCTAACCCAGACAGCATACGACATCTAAAACTGACGTCGTCTGCCTGATGCTTTTAGACAGGAGATGCTTTCCAGATCAAGAGATCCTTAACAGACGTCTTGAAGAGGTACGTGTGCTATCTGGGACAATACACAAGCTATACCGCTGTAACGGTTAAAAAGCTTACAGAAGTATGTTAATACTAACTGGGAGGAACTAAAAACCATAAAATACAACAGTTTTGAATCTAATTTTGTTTTGGGCAACAGCTGTTTACCATGATAAAATCACCAAATGAGATGTATTTATTTATGTCGTTTGTTTTAGGTCCAGTTAAGTAACTCTCGGATACACAACTTTGACATTTTGCCTTCAAGACAACATGAAGCCCTGTTTGCAGACCATTTTGCTTCCATTTTGTGATATAAAATAACATTTTGTACATTTTTAGAAGTATGCTCGTAGCCTAGCTAATGCTACCTGACAATTATATTAGAAACACCAAGGGTAAAACTGGTTCCTAAAACATCTCATGCTACATTTAATAACACATGTTTACCATGGTAAAATCATTGTAACATATCCTTGCTCCGTTAGCTGGTTTAAGCTGGCTAGTATTAGAGGGCCACTTTCCAGCTGGCCAGCTTCCAGCCTAAACCAGCTAAGACCAGTCAAGCAGCCTAGGCTGGTTTTAGCTGTTTCTTTTAGCAGTTTTTGTTGTTGTTTTTCATTCAACAACTCTTTTACAATTGTACTTCTATAATGTGATCAGATCTGCTTAAAAACACTAGTGCTGCGTCCGAAATCACATACTGCTTAAGTAGGTACTACATTTAAAACCGAACGTACTACCTGACAGTTAAAATGTGCGTACTATATAGTATGAATGTGGGTAGTATGAATGGAATTCGGACGTACTATATAGCCGCCATATTGATGCTGTCACTTGTCATGCGTCGTCACAACAGCGCGACAATTTAAACGTTCAATAAGTCATCCGTTTATTTAGATTGTGTTAAACAAGTGTATTTTAATTACAATAAACAACGTTTTTTCCAATTGAAATGAGCCGCGTCTCCACTTTCCGCCATTATTGAATATGATGTTTCCTCTCCCCGAGCCTCACGGGATAGGAAAGTGTCCATGGTATGCCTACTATAGAATTCGGCCGGAAGCAGTAGGTCATCCGGGTACTTCTCGCATGCTGAATTTCGAATGCTAGGAATTTGGACTTTTTACTCGCCTCGCATGTTGTTTTTCGCGTACTACATTGTAGGGAAGTAAGCGTAACTTTTAAGAGTAACTTTTTTTAAGAATTCTAGCATATGCTAGCAGCCTGAAGGCCATAAAACCCTGGTTTTGTTTTCACGGAGACATGAAACATTATATGCTACCTGTTTTACCTCCATAAAGGGATGTGCTTCAAAGTCAGTCCATTCTGATTGCAAGTTAACGTTGTTGTACATTTATAATATGTGAGGAGAACTTCTAGGCTACTAATAATAGTGGATGACTACCTCTCAGAGCAACAAACATTGCATAAGGAGACAAAGAAAAAGTGCGAGCAATGTCTCTTCCCATCCGGATGTCTCTTAAAGACCCTTGTTTTTAAGCTAGCTTGTGCTGATTTACAAAAACTACCACCTCAAGAGCGCCATCAATCTCAAAATGTGCCCTAGCAGAGCGCAATAAACAGAATCAGCTTACATTACGCTACAAAAGGCCTTTGAGTCTATAGTGCAGGATTTTTTTTTTCTATCAGGCGCTAGTAATGGAGTGAGGCTGGTTCATCAGTTATGCTGTCTGGGTTGTCACGGCAAATTTGAGTCCTTTGAGGATCAAACCGCAGTCCAACTACACAGCTTTAGGCCTGGCCTTTAGCTCGCTGGCTAGCATGTTCAGCTCCACTTCCAAAGGTCATTAATTTGAGTCTTACTTGAGGCAACAATACAGGCTGTCACAGGGTAACTTTTTTTTTTTTTTCATAAAATTGGAAACATTGGGGTTTCTAAACCTTTACAGATATGGAGACTTTATTTATTCACTCAGTATATTTCATTAAAAATGCCTGAAACCGATGAACGCAGCCAAACGCGGCGTCTTTCTGCCAAAATGAATTCCCTGGGAAACCTTTCGCACTAAAGAACTAGTATACTAACCTTTCAGAAGCTAAGGGCTTTGGAGGCACTGGGCAGTTTTGATCTTCACAAGCAGATGGTCAAAGAACGGCAGCAGGGAGTGTGTTGGATTTCATACTCTATACTGATCAATTCATTCATTTATTAGGCATCTGTTCTGATGCCACGGAGGAAAAATTGTTCTTTTAAATTCTCCTTCAATTTGAAGTACGGATCATGTTAATGACAAAAACAAACTAAGAGTTGGAATATTTCACAGAAGTTGAAGAGCTCACATTTAAATGTAAATAGTGCTGGTATATTACTACTAAGAAAAAAAAAAAATATATATATATAATATAATAAATACAAATAAATACAAATAAATATGAACTGGTACTGTATGTCAGTGGAGAAAATAGTAATATTTTTCATTTTGGGGTGATATGTTGTGTACCATTTGTAATATGCAATGGAACAGAAAAATATATATATTTTTGGACATTTACACAAGTCCTTGAAATGACATGAGATTAGAAAAAATTAAATAACACATATTTCGCTTTTATCATTAGAAAATAATTGTAAAAAATGAATAAGAGAAAAATATTTTATACAAGATGTGATATGATAAAAAAAGTGTTTGTTTATATATATATATATATATATATATATATACTGGTATTTTTAAAGGGAAAAAAGGGTTTGCAGTGGCATGAGATAATTTATGGGTTATTATTTATTTAGTTTTAAATAAATAAATATACATTTTACACAATTTAAATGGACATTCATGATAAAATAATAACAATAATAATACATACCAAGTAGACAATAAATGTTTTTGAAATGACATGAATGTGATGGAAAAATAATAAGAATAATTTGCTTGAAAATTTGATTTTAAAGTACAAGCTTAAAAAATACAGTATAATTATATTAATAATAAATAAAAATACTTCCATGGCAGTAGTCTAAGAATTGTATGTAATGACCAAAGTGCCACACAGATATAAAACATAGAGTGGAATAAAGATTATTATTATTATTATTTAAATCACACCTCAAGCAGATTTAAACTTAAAACTATGAGTTACATTTGTATGGCTAGACAGCAAGCAAAAACAGTTAACAAACCAAAATGCCAGATTCACGGTGATCACGACACAGACTCTCATGTGCTTTCTGTGCCTTTACCAGCAGCATCTTCAGTTCTAAACCATTCGCACACTGCCCTCTACTGGGCAGATCTGATCATCCAAACAAACAGTGCACTGGTGATTCACTGAGGCAAACCTTCACTGAACACTAACACACAGCTGCTTCACACAACATTCTTCAGCACTCAGTTTACTGAGTAAAGTTCAAGTATGATTTATTATATCATCCTAAAGCCACGGTGTAGCTCTTCCAGGCTGAACAGCCTTATGTTGGTTTTTTATTTGAAGGTCCACCACGCAGTTCTTGAGAGATCCGGTTTCCCGCGTTTTCCCGGGGCTCCTCAGCGTCGTTTACTTAGTCCAAGCGTGCGCTGGCGCCGCACCCAGAGGTTTGCTCGAGCACACCGGGTGCCCGTACCGGTAAACAGATGCTGCTCCGCGCCACAACGGAAGCAGTGACACACGTCAGGTCATTCGTGGGAAACCTGTGAAGTTTATACACAGACTCGGCAAATGAGGCTTCACAAAGAAACTTAAGTAGGTCGTCGGTATTGACGTTTCTATCCCCCGAAAGAAAAAGAAGGTGCGAATTAAAAGTAGCCTAATATTAAAAAAAACTGCACAGCGTTGTCAAGCTCAAGTGATATACTCGTTCTCCTAACAAACATGCTTACCTAGCTAATCAATCTAGTATGGTGTTCAGATAAAAATAAATAAAACAAAACTCTAAAAACTCTGGTGCACCTCAAATTTAATTCCCCCCTTAAGGCAGATAAGGCTGATTCCACTGTTTAATCCTCAGACTCATTGATTTCCACAGCAGGTTTTCTCCTGTTCAACTTCCTGGGTGGCACAAATCCCATCTTCCATTATGGGCTCTGTGAGCTCTTGCCGACTCTGAACCATGGTCCTGGGGAGGATTGAGGCCGAGGCAGAAATGAAAAACAACCAATAGAAAAAAACAATAGACTGTTCTCTGAGGAAAGTTTTTACTCTTGATCGTTGAAAACGAACGCACACCTAAATTAAATTATTAAATAAATGCATATAAACCAATTCATGTTTAAAATAAAAATTAAAAGCAAAATAATAATTAATTTGCATACATTTTCTAGGGAAAACAAAACCATTTTCTGCTGTTTTTTACTTTCGCAAGATATAAATGTAATTTTAAAAATGTATCACGGAGTCGTCGAAAATTCTGTGATGGGCTCACGGAGACAGTGTTGCCAACCTAGCTACTTTGTCGCTAGATTTAGTGACTTTTCAGACCCCCTTGGCGACATTTTTCCAAAAAAGCGACTAGCGACAAATCTAGCGACTTCTTGGACAAACCTTTAATCACAGCATAGCCATTGTCTATATCTTATGTGTATTTGATTTAATCAGAAAACGGCTTGATTATAAATCAGGATATTAATCCAGATGAACATCTTGTAAGGTAGAGCTAGGGCTAGTTTAACCTAGTAATGAGGTGCATTTCAGTCACTATTTCATATTCATTCCGTTTTTCTGACAACAGAAACCATTAAATACATCAGTGAAAACAGTTATTTTGAGAATTTGGGTGCATTAAATTACATTATGTGACTAAAGAGAAGCAAGATAATATGACGCACTGACGCAATGAATATGCAAATTGACGTATGACGTCATCTAGTGACTTTTCAAGCTGGCTTTAGCTACTTTTCATTGAAAAAAGTTGGCAACACTGCACGGAGAAGATTACAGCGTAAGTCAGTGACAGGCAAATATCGGGTAATGAGATTGCACATGTATCCTTACATCAGCCTTGGTTTACAATTCCTATTGGCTCTTGTGTGTCTCGTGACCGATCACGTCTTTCTACAGGACAAGAGTGTCTTCTGAATGAGCTATGAGCGTGTTAACAGAGCAGGATCATTTCAGCGATTAAAACCTTGTATTTGACGCTCTTCTTCGCATAAATTCATTGTATGGCTTCAAAAGGACTTGAAACGCAACACAACTTGTTTGTAATGCTTATTTTACTGCTTATGGTCAGTTTTTGCAATAAATACCTGCCACTGCGCTTATATTGTCTGTTTTATATTGTTCAGATGTGGGTAGGTTTAGGGTAAATGTGGGGCTAGGTGCTACAATGAACGTATAATTTTATATAAAATGAATCCGATTATGTGCGTGGATCACGGCTGATGCCTGACACTGACATTGGTCTCTATTTTCGACGATTGCGTGAAACTAACGCACAGTTTTGCATTAAGAGCCCGTAGTCATTACATGGAATTCTGTGAGAACAGGATGCACAGTTGTTTATGTTTGGCAGTCTACATCCTTCACAGATGGATGCTGCAGTCATTTAAGTGTTAAACACTGCGGGGCTGAAACAGGAGGTGATGTAGAGAAAGTGGGTGTGGCTAAACAGGCAGTTATGTAGAAGCAGGCCTTGATCTTCTTCTGTGGAGGCGGAGCTTATACACACTATTACATCATAGACTGAAACGGTCCAAAAGCTGTCGTTTTGGACCGTTTTGTCGTTTCGTCGTTTTGTCGTTTCAATTTTTTAATTTACAGGATTTATTTATGTATTTTTAGTAATGACCTTATATGTCACAAGATCCAGGAAATCCCTTTAACTGTTCCTTAAAAATGAATCAACAAAGTTTTGTTTGCGTTCTTCGCATAATTATCTCAAGACTTCCAAAAGCATTTCTCTTTTCGACTGCTCCAAATTTATGCAATCTTTACCCCGTTTGTTCATGCTTATGGTTGTTTGTCTAAATCACACTAATATAGCCACAATTCTTCGCAGGAGGAGAGGTTTAGCATTTAACTCAAAGCAGCTTCGCCTGGCAAGTCCTGATTCTTCATCCAACTATTGGCTGTTTACACATAATTGTGTTGAAGAACACTTTCCAGCGAGATGAATTATAATTATTCACCTCTGTCCATTACACACGAACAAGAAATGAAAGATGATTGGAAAGCAATGCCTTTTTGTGTTTCACGGACAGTTTTATGATAACGAAAGGTGTTGTGAATCATCTTAATGCATGAATTAAGATAACAGATTTTATATTTCAAACACCGCTTTATTTTTCACTTCCTCCGGTGATTATGATGTGTAATATCCAGCTACGAGTAGATGTTTACACACATTACAGTAAAACTGATTTCTGCTGACTTGCTAGTGCAGGTCGTAAACTGTAAAAAGTTATGAACAAAAAAACAATTTTGTTTCTAGGAGCTAATAGACAGGCCAGAGAGAGAGAGAGTGGTTAGCGGATGCGCTTCACTGGTCTGAAATCAATGAAACATCACTGTTACAGACTCTTTGTCATTTATATTCCAGCTACATGCTAAACAGCTAAGCTAAATACACAATGCTTTTCTGGTAATGTGATCAGCGAGGGACTGTTGAGTGTCTAACAGAAAATAAAACGATCGTCGTTTTAGTTGAGGCAGAAAATGTGAACCTTTTGTTAACCTTTTAAAGCTTATAATGTATTTATTTATTTATAAGATTTTTCTTCACTTCATGAATTAACAAATAAATATATTTTGAATAAAGCTGAATTAACCATGAGCAATATTATATTTATAAAAGTATATAAATATATTATTGGTCTGAATATAAATTTGTTGTTCATATACAGTACATATGTCCTAATGGCGATGAAGTAGATTTTTATTTGTGTATTAATTGATGGTCATTGGACACATAATATATATATATGTGTGTGTGTGTGTGTGTGTGTGAGATAATAAAAAATAAAAAATTTAAATGATGATGATGTTGAAATGTAGAAAAATGACTTTACCAGTCCTCTGAGAATTACTTTTTTTTCAGGCGACAAGCCTCATGTGTTTGTCCCATTAAAACGGTCACCAAAGCCCAACGTCAATTAGAAGACCAACGAAGCGTGATCAATTTGCATTACTTCCTCCCAATTGAGCCGATACCCGTAGATGCGGAAATCTCTCCGAGCCTGATGGGTAATGACACGTCCCTTCCGCTATCCATCATAACGTCCTGACAGCTGCATGAGGAACGGAGCCTGACGCACCTGCTATGACCCGCAGGTCGACCTTTTCGTCAGCGACTGCAGGGAAGCTCGTTTCAAGACGTGTCATGATTATCATGCGACGTTTCGACATTTGATGATTATGATGCTGCTCATTTTAATTGCTTGAATTAATGCTAGGAAGGAAGAACATGGATAGGTCAAGCGACCTGTGACTCTTGCGGGAACCCCACCACACCTCTGTCCTAAGCCCAGAATGCTGATCAGCTGAAACGAACCAAAAATGCAGTCACGTGATAATATCCGCTTCACTTAATGTGTCTTTTAACACTGATTGGTCAGAAGGAGCGTGCAGGAAAAGCCCAATGTTTCTTTGCCTTACCCCAACGCTGTTCCACAGATCTGTTAAACTCCCTCTCCCTGAGCTGTTTGCTCAATAACGACAACACTGTGCTGTTCTTGTGGAGTTTTAAAAAGTTGATATGATCATCAAACCAAATTTCTATGAGGCTCTGCACCTTCTTGCACCAAGTTTGTCTGCCACCTGCCATGCTAAACTGCTAACTGTCATCAAACACTTCCTCATCTGATAACGCACAGCGCAGCTGACTACAGAAACTGGTAAAGTCCAAAAATGCACTGTTCTTTTTGCAGTTGGGTATGTTTGAGGTCGGATCGCATTCTCACCACAAACAAACCGCTACATGGTTCGCCTGAAAGCCTGCCGAGACCGCCTCTTCGAGGAAGTCTAATTTGGTCCCCTTGTGAAAAGAGGCACTTTTAATCCCCTCAGCATTAAAGGTCATTCATTACACTAGATTATGAAAGAAAATATAAAGAAAAGACCCATTTTATAAGATTGCTAAAGGAAAAGTTGAGCATACAAGGTCAAAGAATGCCAAAAGGGAAAGAAAAGTTAAACTGAAATTGCTATTGACGAATTTTGCCTCGGAAAACGAACTCATTGAGTCAGAGCTTTGTCTTCATTTGCAACTCATCGTAAAGTCTCTGAGCTCCCTAAGAAGCTCATCAGTCTGACAGAAATTCTCGATTTTCTATGAAACACTAAGACGGATCTATCTACTTCAGCATTTTAACTACAAATCCCAAATCAAGAAAAATGAACTATGCAAAGAGCAAATAAAGCCCTACTTGTTTGAAGAACTACTCTACCAAAATCTTATCTTCTTGAAGGTAACAGAGTGGTTTGTCAATGATTTAGGAAGGGTTCACTTATATTTGATCATTTTAAACCTTTTTAGGCCTTTTGAATTGAAGTAGAAATTTGGATGGATTTAAAGTTTAAACAAAAAAATGTGATTGGTCATTGAGCATTCAATTATTAGTATATTATTTTGTATAGTTGATCATTTCATTGGAATTGTTACACATTATCTGGAATAGTAGATTCTGGTCAACTGTAGTATCGATTCTTCATTCTGATTGGTCTGTTGTATTGAGCATTGAGTTACCCTTTCAGTCGAATCACTTCGATGTTACATATGGGATCTCGCTTGAGAGACCAATCGTCTTCAAATCCTTTGGAAAGGCCAATGAATATTGGTGTGCAATAATTACAGCCAGGCGCACCTTATCACAGCGTGAGTATGAGAAGGCACGGCTGGATTGCACACGCAGATTTTCACTTTCAGAGCTTCGTCTGATGAAATTGAGTCTGCTGGAAGAGAATCTTCACAAACCATCCAGAGTTCCTGTTCGAGTTCATGCTCTCTCGTCGTTGCAGCAACTTCAACTGGGCAGCTGTCAACGGACCCGCGGGATGGTAGCCTTTATAAAGACTAGCCAAGCGCCAGTCTTTTACTCGCCAGCGGGAGATCTCGTCCACTGAGTGCACGCAGTGCCGTGAGAGATGTCCAGCACCGGTGTCTCCGCGTAACGCGGCCTCAGGGTCGTGGCCTCTTCCATATGTAACGTCGAAGTGATTCGACTGAAAGGGTAACGTCTAGGTTACGAATGCAGACGATACATCTTTCTGCCATGAACCCCGGGTCGCGCTGACGCCGACTCGGCTCCTCAGCGAAAACCTGCAAGTGCAATCCAGCCGTGCCTTCTCATACTCACGCTGTGATAAGGTGCACCTGGGTGAAATTATTGCACACCAATATTCATTGGCCTTTTCCAAAGGATTCGAGCAGACATTTGTTGGAATTGTTACATGGTTCTCTGGAATACTTGATTCTGATTGGTTATTCGTAGCAAAATAAGGTAACCCTTATTTTAAAGAGCATAGGGTGACAATATTGATGATAAAAAAAAAAAGAATAAAATCTTGTCACTGGCATATTAAACTGTACCAGATGCTGCTGGTCTAAAACTGAGCCAAAGCGACAGGTGCACTCTCATTATGAGGTTGATGGTGCAGTTGGACTGTTGTCAAAAATGCACCAGATGGGTTGTGGTACAGTTAAAATATCTCCACAGAAGGTTTGTACAGGAGGAATCAGGGGGGTTAAAATTTAGTTTGTTTTTGGTCAGAAAAAGGACACAGAAAAAGCAGTCAACATTGACATTCATTTATGCTAATGCTAAGCTAAACTGATTAGCATATTGAGAAAGCATGACCGTACTTGGATTTACTCGACAACCATACCCCCATTCTATAGCAATCTAAAAAGAGTTGGTCATTAATGATTCATAAAACAAACATAACTGAAACGCTAATCTACACCACAACGCTAAGTTGCTTTTTGGTTTTGTGTTTTTGTTTTAATCAGAGGTAAATGAGTCTATTTGTTTATATGCCAGAACTGACAGTGGAGGCATTTTCTCTAATGATTTTCACAGTAGAAATGGACAAGATAAATGAACAACAACAACAAAAAAAAATACATTCAAGAGCCTTTTGTTGTTGTTAGGGAAAACAGTAATCCATAAGTTATCATATGGAGGGCCAAATTACTTACAATAAACTCAAAATGTATAATATTTATAAATTTTTATATGTTTAGTATAAAACGAATTACGTTTACGAATAAAATATGAATTTCCATAAATGGGTTATATGCTGCTTTTTTTGTATGTATGTATGTAGTCTCCTCCTTATGCCTTTTATTTATAATTACCAACACTTTTTTTTTTCCTTTTATTTTGAGGGACACTGGCCTTGTATTTGAGCCTGTACTGGCCTGTAATGTATGTGTTTTCCACATCTGTGACTCCTGCAGGCATTCCCTTCACTTTACTTCCAGGTATTATCTCTGCTGCAACTACAGATTGTTTACTGAAGATAAATGATATGGAAACCCCTGCTGCGTGATCCAAGTGCGAAATCCTATATGACATATATGCCTTCATTCGGAGAAATGAATGTGATGGTGACTGGCTAATGAACACATCAATCCCGGTGTTTTAAATGACAGTAGCATGTGTTCACTTGAGAGTGAATAATCAGCTCATTTCTATGCTATCAGATCCACACTGTCTTCATGACATCTGATAGCACATCAACTCACTCTATAAACAGCATTAGTGCTATATAATCCCTGGTGTGGCTCTCACCTGTGACTGAGATCCAGCTCTTGGGTGACTCTCCTCTCTCTGGGTGTTTGCAGGAGTAGAAACCCTCGTGTGACTTTGAGACAGTAGAGATGATCATCTCTGTAGTTTGACTCTGGATGAGTTCTTCATCTTTATAGAAATCAGCTCTGAGCTCTGATGGGGTTGAATCTTGATCTAAACAGTGTAGAGTCAGAGTTTCTCCTTCAGTCACAGGATGAACAGGACTTACACTAGCTAAAGTCTAAAAAAATAGTCTGAATTTTACATTAAAATAGTAATGAAAATAATTATAATAATACGCATACAGTACATATTATATATGATATAGTTATGTTGAGACTGACAACAGAGTTATTAACAAACAGGCAGGGTCAAACACCAGCAAAATGGTAAAATCCAGGCAAAACAAAAAGAGTATATCTGATAGAATAAGCAGGGGTCAGGCAGGCGGCAAACAAAAAAACTGTCAGAAACAGTCCAAGGTCAACACACAGAGAAACTAGGAAAACATGGGAATTAAGTATTTAGTCAGTCACCAATGACCTATGAGAGACAAAAATTGTACACAAGATTGTAGACCTGCACCAGGCTGGGAAGACTGAATCTGCAATAGGTAGATAAGCAGCTTGGTGTAAATGGGGGAGCAATTATTAGAGAATGGAAGACATACAAGACCACTGATAATCTCCCTCGATCTGGGGCTCCATGCAAGATTTCACCCCATGGAGTCAAAATGATCACAAGAACTGTGAGCAACAATCCCAGAACCACATGTGGGAGCTAGTGAATGACCTGCAGAGAGCTGGGACCAAAGTAACAAAGAGTACCATCGCTAACACACTGCACCGCCAGGGACTCAAATCCTGCAGTGCCAGACGTTTTCCCTGCTTCAGCCAGAACATGTCCAGACCCGTCTGAAATTTAGAGAGCATCTGGATGATCCAGAAGAGGATTTGGAGAATGTCATATGTTCAGATGAAAACCAAAATACAACTTTTTGGTAAAAACTCAACTTGTGGTGTTTGGAGGAGAAAGAATGCCCAGTTGCATCCAAAGATGGGGGTGGAAACATCATGCTTTGGGTCTGTTTTTCTCCAAAGGGACCAGGACTACTGATCCGTGTAAACCAAAGAATGAATGGGGCCATGTATCATGAGATTTTGCATGAAAATCTCTTTCCATCCGCAGGGCATTGAAGATGAAACGTGGCTGTGTCAGCTGACAATGATCCCAAACACACCGCCCAGCCAACGAAGGAGTGGCTTCATAAGAAGCATTTCAAGGTCCTGGAGTGACCGAGCCAGTCTCCAGATCTCAATCTTTGGAGGGAGTTGAAAGTCTGTGTTGCCCAGTGGTAGCCCCGAAACAATACCGCTCTAGAGGAGATCTGCTGGAGGAATGGGCCAAAAAAACAGCAACAGTGTGTGGACACCTCGTGAAGAACTACAGAAAACCTTTGACCTCTGTCATTGCCAGCAAAGGGTATATAACAAAGTATTGAGATTAAATTTTTTTATTGACCAAATACTTATTTTCCACCATAATTTGCAAATAAATTCTTAAAAAATCCTACAATGTGATTTTCTCATAGTTGTATGCAACTTCATGTCTTAAATGGGCGAACTAACCCTTTTAGTTTTTAGATTTTCGCGTGTGCAGTGCTCACTTCAGCGAAGACGATTACATCCCCAACCAAGGAGGAAAAAGCAAAAAACGGATTTTAAAGAATTCTGCTGTACCAATACCATGGGTAAGCTCTATTTACTTTAATTTATATAACTTTATGTCGCATATGACAGGTTTATTTTCAAGCTATCATCAGTTTTTAGGCTGCACCAGCATTTAGGACACCAGCATTTAGCATTGCAGGGAAAACGTCATTTGATGTAATGCAGACAGATGCTGCGTTGACCTTCTCGTCAATAGATAGGTTTTGCATCTGTTCATAAAGGTATCTCTTTGGCGTTGTGCTTAAATTACTTTCATCATCATCTGTTCCATCTGACATTGTGCTAAAATTGGTTTCATCATCAGAAGTTTCGTAGTCAGA
>JAUYWG010000060.1:11565780-11577562 GCA_034779775.1 Enteromius afrohamiltoni | reverse complement strand
GAGCCGAGCTTCGAACCCTTGCCCACACTAGGGCTCATACCACTAGGGTTCGCCGTTCTCCCGGGCTCGCTCCCCTGACAGCATGCCAACCCCGCTAAAACCTATTAATGAGGAAAGCGTGAACTCTTGAAATACTTTTTTGCCCCACTGTACATGATAATGTTGATGTGTTTGGTGTTGGTTTTCAAAAGAATCGTAAATTTTTTTAACACATTCTTTGAAACCACATATTGCAAATGTCACAAACCGCAGGTCAGCACTTTTTTTTTTTTTGTGTCAGGGCATTATTTGTGTAATTTGTGCATTTATTGAAATGCAATGTGCAAGTTAAATACAGGTAAGATGCTGGTGTAGAAATACTGAACAAAATGTTAGTAATTCAGTATTTTATGCAGTTTAGCGTCAAGGTAAATGATATTAATACCCAATAATGTCATGACGTCATTTAACAATTCTAAACAACTCGTTGATCCACTAACTTTACAAATCAATGATTGTATATTTTATTTAGAAGGCGGGGCTTCCTGTGATTGATCAGTCAAGTTAAGCTTTGGATCTTCCCCCATTCAAAACTATACAAGTCTTGGGTATTCTATAGTTTTTGATTTAAGCAGATTACTTGTTGAAATTATAGTGAAGTGTTATTACCTAATATCAGATATAATTTACATTAATTTACATTTAATTTACTTTTTTTTTTTTTTTCATTTGATATTACAATCATTGTCTTTAAAAGTTATCCAACTTTAAATGTGTATCAGAAAGAGAATTTAATGATAATTTTTCCTTGTTTAATTGAATTTTTACCAAACAATCACAATAACATGGTTGACATTTTAAGTTTGACAAACATAAACTCAAGGTAAAATGTTAAATAAGACATCTACTTGTTCTTGAATAGTTCACTTTGTGAGTTTTGGATTTATAAATAAGTATATTACTTAAAAAAGGGTATAGTACATTATGGTAACAGGGTTGAAAACCCAAATAGTTATTTGAAAACTTAAAAATAAATTAATTTATTAATAAAAAAAGTATTATTATTATTATTATTATTATTTATATTTTTTTTTCAATCAATAACTTGCAGCAATGAATCATTTCCCATTAGACAAAGACAATAGTATTAGGAAAGTAAATCGGTTCAATTTTGATTGACACATGGCAACCCCAGAATGACCGACACCAGAAAACAAAATGAACGAAGTTTACTTGACTGACATGTTTCTAGTTATTTGATTGACGTCCTCTCACTGTTTACAATCATTACATCTGGAGATCCAGCATGTGCTGCTACGTTGGTTAGACTTATTCCATTGCTCGATGCATGAACACAATTACCATATCAATTACCACATAATTCAGAGAAAATGGAGGTGAAAAGGAAGAAAAAACAAAGTGCATGAGTGGGAAAAGACAAAAAAGATAAAGGGAATGAAGGAGGAATGAAGGCATTTTTCGCATTACACAGCACACTGCTAAATGTCAAATCAATTTCAGTTGGGAAAAGATATGAACAATAAAGATATAGGAAGAACAGAGACATATATCACAGCCTGCCTAAGATTTTTTTACTCAAGAATTCACCAGTAACACATTTTCATACTGGCAGTCATGCACAACTTCTCTCAAACAAACAGATCTGTGAGATTCATTCATTTTTTCAACTTATAATATTTAGCATTTTGGGAAACAGATTTTCTTCTCCTCTGCCTTTTTTATATCAGTATGGTATGTTTAATGGTAAAATTAAAACAACTTAGACAAAAAGTAATCTAAAAGTAATCCAAACAAGTATTCAGAAACACATTACCTAAAATAAGACAAATCATACAAAATTGTATGAGGCCGTACGAATTAGCTACCTCAAACAAACATACACCATAACTCTGTATTTGTTATATCATTTACATTGCTTAATGTGTTGCTTTGATAAACTGAATTAATTTGCACCAATAATTCATTTTCATTACATATACCCAGTGCTATCTGTGACGACTGGCAATCACTGCTATTTTTCTCCCGTTCGCAATGACAATCAAAAGTTTATGACGGCAAAATGCAGATGAGGGATGCTTATGGGCCTAATTAATGTGACTTTTGCATGTTGATGGCTCTTGCAAAGGCATCTCTTCATGGTAAAGTTTCTCACTGTAATTTGCTTTATAGTAATAAGGGGAGGGTGTGATGATGTGCCATTTAAATAGCAGAATGAATTAAGCCAAGAGCACTTACATCTCATAAGCTTTCCCCATTACGCCGTAGTAAATGGGAATTGATGGAGGCGTTAGAAGAGATGGCTTAAAGCATATGCAACCTAGGTCATGCAAATCTGAGTGAATAGTAGTTTTAACCAGTGCAAATTGTTAAGGTAATATTGGAAGGACTAAAAACCTCTGTCTAGTGCTTGGTAGATATCGTTAACCACAAAAAAATATATTGGAAATTATGGGCATTGCAAAGCTTGACAAACAAAGACTAAGTTGCTATTTATGTTGTGGAAATGTCCAAGGAAGGTTGCTGTATCCCAGTTTCTAATAGTTCCACAAAAGCCGGGACTCGCTGAATATCACGTACACACAGTTATCTGGACGTGGTTTGCTCTGAGAGAAACGCTTGTGAGTGGTGACTAATTCATTACAGTAATTAGCTACAGCATGACCAGTCCATCTCTGTTCTGGTTCAGAAGAAAGCTTATGCATGCTAATATGGAGTTTCGAGAACCTCACAAAATCCGGACGAACTTTCGGTCCACAAAATACAACTGCACTGAGACCGACTCTAATCCGTCCACAAACTTTGGTCCAATATTTTGAATTTGGATGCACAGTGACTCCATTGACAAGCCATTTTTGGTTTTCCAAAGAACCTTTCAGTGAAGCGTTCTTAATATTCAAAAGAACAATTCTCCTCTATAAAGAACCTTTTGTACCGTGGAGATATTCTATAGATGTTGAAGGTTCATGAAACCATCGAGGCAAATAAAGCCACTTTTTTCTTTTCTTTTCTGTGTGTATAAGCAGTTCTTTGAGGACAAATCCACATAAAATATCTTTTTTTACCTGTCAGAGCACTGCAACTGCATTTGAAACAGTCTTAGACCATTTTATAAACAAGAAAAATAAATTTGCCTGTGAACCATGTGTCAGATCACTCACAGATGGCTTTCTGCCAATGGAAAGATTGTTCATTCTACCAATGACAAATGGGGAATTGTTAGAGAAAAAATCCATTAGTTTTCTTTTAATGCCAGTTGTGGTGCAAAAACGGCTTCAAGCAATCGCTGTATGCAAGTTCTGTAAAATTTCTCATTTGCAGACAGAAGAAAATCATACTGGTTTGGTATGACATGAGGGTGAGACTAACAACTCTAATCAGAGCCAAAACCGTACCATAATGCAAGTTGAGATTCATTTTAAAGATTGGAAAGAGATTTAAGACTCCTAGCTATATAAATGTGAAGGGAAAGTGTTGAAAACCTGATGGAGGCAGACATGACTAAGAGTTGATAGCGTTAAAGGGTGAAAGGTTTGCCTGAGCCGCTTGAATTGAATGAGTCAGGTCTTCTTAACAGGATGGGAATGGATTGCTTTGTTCTCACAAAGTGTCCAACCTCTTGCTGTTCAGACTCTCCCTGTTGGGGAATAACTACTTGCTTTAGCCACAACAACTGTCATAATGCTTGAGGCGCGTGCTCGGGTCCATTACACGTAACGGACATCAACCGCTGGTAAACGTTTTGCATGCTACCACTCTTCCAAGGCATTCCTTTTGCCGCATAAAATCTGACAGCAACGACGGTCTGGGTTTTTGTTTGAGCGCGAACCAAGTGTGAACTAAATACCGGTCAAAGGCCTCACATTTTTCCACTTAATAAAGGACCTGATGAGTTCGGCGAGGAAGATAATTGCTTCATTTTCAGCAGAAGTTTCTGTTTAATGCAGAAACTAATTGTTTCTTCACAGTTAATATGTCGTCCTGAGAAGCGTAATCGCACAAGTCATGTCAATATTGAATTCAAATACCGGCTGTCAGCGGAGTCCAGACAAATCTTCTCTGTCAGTCGAGAACAAGTCTCTCAATGATTCGGTTTCAATTAAAATCCCATTCAGGATGATGTTCTGCTTCTCAGTGATGGATACTTGTCCTCTGGCCAACCTTTGAAATGGATAAAATGCCAATTAAGACCTATTGTAAAGGACACCCTATCAATTCCTATTCAAATGATTTCTACAGTGCCGCTATACGTGTTCATTCATATCTCAGAGCACTAGCCACAGGAAAGCCTTGATATGATGAAACAAGACCATTTCTTTAATTCGATGGACATGTCATGTTTGACATATTCCAATATACAAGTCGAATTTTCCAATGCACAGTCTCACAACCAATTCGTACGAGGTGCCAAACTTGTGCTAATTCACTCATACAATTTTGTCTAAAACTGAGTCACAGGTAGGTTTGGGGCAGGGTTAGGTGTAGGTCATTCATTCAAATTAATATGAAATGGCAGCTAGTATCATACGTACGATTTAGAATAAAATAAAGTAAGGTCGTATGAATTTGTATGAATTAGCCACCTCGTAAAATATGTACGAATTGCCATGAGATCGGGTTGGGATTGCTTACAGGTTATCATATGCCACGTTTCATTACCCTTCAAATTGCAATGGAAATGTCAATTTCGCAAAAACTCACATATTTTGCAAAAAAAGTTTTTACGCTTGCGTGAAGTCATTGTTCAGGCAAATCGAAAAAGGAATATTTCGCAAACCTTTTTTTTCGCATTTACAGGTCACATCACATATGATCATTCTTCAATGTATCATGACCTCCAAGAAGCACTTAATACGCTTGCATACGCCTCCTTTGCATAACTTTATCCAAAATCTGTCAATAATCATTGCTATGACATATCACGAGAGGCAAAGGGTTATTTTTTTGTTTCATAGCATTGGTTAATGGAAACGTGCCATTTCGCAATATATTTTTATCGACATTTATCAAATATCACCAAAGTTTGGCGCAAATCTGTAATGGAAATGTGGCTGTATTCATTTCAATGACAGGGAAACAACAAAGGCCACTTTTATGTTACTTTTTATAGAGTTTTGTTGCCGCTTTTGGAGATTGACTACTGTATATAAACACCGTGACAAGGAACACAGAGTTCTTCCAAGGAACATTTAAAGATTTAAGATGCAAATTGGTCGAGGTTCGTTTCCATCTGCAAATTTAGCATATCATCAATTCAACAGAATGAAGACAGGTGGTTTGTGAAGTTCGTTCTCCCTTTGTGGGCTTAAATCTTGTAAAAGTCCATTTCACACATCTGCTTGAACTCAAAGACTTTTTGCAACTTCCCTAGTCTCGGTTTTGAGATTTGCAAGCTGAAAAATCGTATGTTTACAATACGTTAGATGTTAAGCATCATGTGGTCGGGAAGACATTAAAGGAATATCTTGGTTAAGCAGGCTTTCGGTCCAATAGAAGGTGTATCGACTGCATGTCAATTCACAGATAAAAGACATCCACCAGTTTGTGATAGTTACCTGCTTACTGCTTGAACAGTTATTCCATTTTGAGTGGAAACCAGTCAAAATTATGCCAAAATACTATCGATACCGCTTAACTTGTATAGAGCTTCAATTTTATCGAACCCAGAACATCATTTAAACTAATGTAGCGAGTAATGGGCCCTAGTTTTTGCGTGGAATAAAATCCATTCAGTACCGCTAAACTAACAGGTGGTATTTATTTGATCGTACCAGTCTATCAGTACAGGCCATTTCAGTTCTGCCAGCATTTCTTTGTTCAGTGTGTTTAGCTACTGCCATCTATTGGAGACTATATAAAATAACTACATTCTCAGAAATAAAGCTGTCACTGGTGCAGTACTTTTTCGAAAGGTACCTATTAGGTTCAAATATGTCCCTTTTGAAAAGGTACCGACCCAGTAACAGCTTGTGTACATTTATTTCTAAGAGTGTAGAGAAACCACATTAACATCATGAGAGCTACAAGAAGTACACTATACTACATGTTTATACAACAACATATACTATTAACAAGTTTAGACACTTCATTTAAATGTTTATCATTATCTCAAAGGGAACTGTTCATCCCCAAAATATAAACATTTGCTATAATTTATTCACCCTCAGGCCATCTAAGATGCAGATGAGCATCTTCATAGAAACAGATGTCGACAAAGAACCAAATCCATTATTGGGGTGCTTCAACTTTAAAACGATGAGATGAAATGAAAGCAATTATGGACTATGTACTCGCATTTTAGCCATGCAGAGGTGATGGTTTCAAATTAAAACCCATTGATAATATCAAACCTTATACATAAAAACAAACCTTGGAGTGGAGTTTGTCAGCTTTTCACTTCACACAACGTTAATTGATGAACTGGAGCGGTGTGGACTACTTGTGAGTTATTGTGAGGTTTTTATCAGCTGTTTGGACTCTCATTCTGATGGCACCCATTGATGCTACATTTTTATAAATCTGATGACGAAACAAACCTAAATCTTGAATGGCCTGAAGGTGAGTACATTGTCAGGAAGTTTTCATTTTTATTGCAAAGGACCCATGGGTAAGTAGGTTTCATTTAAAAAAAAAGAAAATAAAAGATCCAATGCTTGTGCTTGCATACATTTTGGACTGAGTATTCAAAGTTTTGGTCATCAAAATGGATTAAATGTGGGTGCTAAAATAATGTGGTGAAATGGAGTAGGATAAGGCTTGTTGTCTGTATGTTTTATGTGGAAATAAAAATCTCCATTAAGTTTAAACAGGCCAAAATGAGTTGATTTATCAATATGTCAATGCAGGCAGGTTTACGTCAGTTGTTTATGTTTATCTGCTGCCATCTATTGGATACACAAGCAAATGAACTGTGCAATAAATAAATAAAGGACATAACAAAATGTGTACTGTAATTGTCATCTATCGGTGGCTTGATAAAACCAATCAATTCTAAAGGAACATGTCCCAAAACACGCTAAAGAAACATTTTTAATTACAAACATGATGGTTGTTAGGGTATATATAGCAGAAACCATATATGCTTTTTTTCCCTTTGCAGCAAGGACATTTTGTTAAATAGCTCAAGTTGAGGTGTTGTGAAAAGGTTTGAATTACGATGGCATTCCGAGTTCATATAAACTTCAGTGCCCTTTTAAAACATTACATCTTAATGCAAGATAGTGTAGCGTTTATGGCGCACGTAATAAAATCTTTCAAAGTGACACACGACGACCTTGATTCACTTAAGATATCTAACTTACGAATATTAGCCATCGGTTTGTGCATAAGCGAGATCTTTTTGTCCGTCATTTCGGGAAAAGGATTCGAGGAGCTCCATTTGCAGGCTAATGTTGCATAGACGATGATGGTCTCTCTGATGTACGCGAGATGCCAGCAGAGACAGATGGAGGCTCCTCTTGGACGCCGACCATTGATTTCCAATGATTAGCATTAGGAAGCAGCGCTGCTCTTGATTACTGCCTAGCAACCACGAACATGTCCGCTGAGTTTTAATTAACACAAAGTGAGAAGCATTTCATTAACATTTGAAAATAGACGTCAAAAGATAGTGAAGTCCGGCAAGAAACCTCAGCATGAAGATTAACATTTAGCTTGCTCTTAGACTCTGGACATGTGCTGAGAATAGAAATATTTAGAATGAAGGCTCTACATTACATGAGCATTACTTACAAAGAGTAAAAGGTGAGTATCTTGAGAGTTTAAAGGCCTGTTCACACCAAGGATGAGGATAACATTCATATTAGCGTATGCCGCTTTAAATGCACAGGATGGATTTCGATTGGATATCAAAGTTTGTATCGTTCATCAGCTGAAAGTGATTCCCGACAACATAGCTCCGGTATATCTTTTGTCGTTAAGGCCCGTTCACACCAAGCACGGTAACCATAAAGATAACGAAAAATAGAAATCGCTCTCAGTATGAAATAATAGCACACCACAACTATCAGAGCAACGAGATCGTTGGAATCACTTCCAGATTTTTTTTTTTTTTTCAGCTGATGTTTGATTTAAAAAATAATAATAATAATTGACAGCCAATCAGAATCCATCCTGTTCTCACGAGCTGGAGAATTTAAAGTGACAGACACACGTGCGCTTAGAATAAACAGAGACATCGTTCCCTGGTGTGGACCTTATCGTTAAAGGCACAACATGTAAGATTTCTGTGACAAAATATCCAAAAACCACTTGCTCAGTGTTATACATTTCATATGCAGTTGTGTGCTTACCTCATCTCAAGTCCTGTAGGATTTGTAAATTCAAAGAAATGGCAGATTCTAATGATGAACCGTCCCTGTTCCTTGTCGCCTATAAATGACCTAACATCCGCGCTATCCTCGGTTTCTGCCTATGACTGCTATGGCAGCACACGTGGACAAATGTTAGGTAAGTGGTAGTTATTTACGGTGCATTTCAAAATCATGATTACATTCTCAACAATCCCAAAAAAACATAGATGTATACAAACCGAGGAAAGATGATATTGAAAAAAAGGGAGAACAAATATAGGCGTGGCATTTCCGAAACGGAGGAAGCTTCGTGAAAACCTCGGCCTGGACAGAGACTCCACTCTCGCGTGTGTTTTAGTAGAGGGGTAAGCAAATATATAATTCATTGTGCAAGTAATAGTCATGTGCAGGTGGCTCGGTGATAAAACCCAGTCTCCCAGTGTTCAACGCTCCGTCATTGCGTCATCGAACTACGGCTTTGAAAATGCAACCTATAGTGGTGGAAACTTACATATCGTGCCTTTAACTTAGGTTATCATCATCGGTTGATTATTTTATTGCGTGTGAGAAAACAACAGCATGAAGCAGTCTTACTCATTTCTATAACAACTGATACGGCCTCTCCATAACTTTTGACCAATTTATTTTTAATTGTTTGTGTGTTTGTCCTACTGTGCTGAGAGGCTCAAAAAATATATTACACCATAGATAGATTATATGAGAGATAGAAACATTAAGTGGAATGAAATATAGATACAAAAAATAAATAAAATCAAGATGCATATAAACAGTAATTACAATATTAAATATGAAGTCACTTCCTTAAGTCATTAAATTATAAACAGAATAAACAGTCGACGTTCTTGAAGTTTTCCATTTTCAGCTTTCCCGTCATGTGTAGGATAGCAGTTTGACGTCGTAAGAGCCTTCCACCTGCAAACAGAATAATTTTAATTCGGCACAAAAGAATGATATAATGATCCTATAATCAGGGCGACTCACGTCGAAGCGTCCGATGGAAGCTGCGGTTTGGCTCGCCTGCATTATCTCAGTGAGCGCCCACATCTGCTGAATGCTGGAGGAAACCGTCTCTGGATCAGGAAGTCCCTGGCAGACACACACACACACACATATATATTAACTGCAGCAGTGCTGCGTTTATTAAAGGTATAGTGCACTCAGGAATCATCATTCTTTGCTCACCCTGACATTTTATTTCGCTTACAAAGAATACCAGCCAGCAGAGAATGTGTCAAATAAAACAAAAATCAAATATGATGAATCTTGGTATTTGTGGAGATTCAATTATGACCAGCAGGTGGCAGTAAAGTACTGTCAAAGAGAGGAGAATTATTATTATTGCAAGAATCAATATCCCTCAAATATTTCTTGCAAAGCTCATATATTACGTTGAACCCATTTTCTAAAACCTTATTATTTCCATATATGCGCATATGATGTTTTTGAGTACTGGTCTAAATGATTTAGTTCTATATCAACAAAGCTTAATGGCCATTTATCAAGGTTTCTACCAGTCTTACACTTCCACAAATGAAAGCCTCAAAAGGTCTGAAATTCATTCATCAAGTCAATTAATGTTGCATGCAAAAAGCAACAAAATCAGAATTTACATTTGTTTGTAGTTTATGCTTAAAACAAGAACAAGTATATTCCATTGGATAATAAATCTTTAATTTCCTTTAAATAAAGCTAACTTTGAGTCCGTTAGCCCATATCTTGTATTAGATATGAACTAAGTTCATTTTGATCAAGGTGCATCTTCATTTGTTGGGGAAACTTTATTCTAAAAAGTAATGCATTCAAAGTTTGCGTTGGCAATACAAGGCATTTAGATTTAGAGATCCTTGATCTTTTCTTCAATGTCTTAAAAGGTTTTCCACTAACGTTCATAAAACCTGCATAAACCCAAGTTCACAACATTCCTGATATAAAATGAAAACTTATTCACATAGCTCCTAATTCCAAGTCCCCCACAAATTATGAATCATAATTACTTTCTGTTTTCCAGGTGGTGAAACGGTTTAAATAAACATTAAGTTGAGCATTCATCAATAAATCTAAAGAGACACTTTCAAACCATCAAACAAGCGTCGTACATTTCTAATGCAAATGACAGCTAAATGAGAACTGGGACATGGCCACAATGCTGAGTGATTAAAAAAAACACACAACCTGTGAGTTTCATACCTTCTGTAATTATCTTTTCAGACTGTTCTGAAGCCACAGCGTTAATTAACACCTCACAGCTGCATAAATACATAGAGACTACAGACACACGCGTGATGCTGAATGACACGGCATTAACAGCCTTTTAAGGGAGCATTGTATATGCTGTTAAACAAGAAGTTTTTGAATATTCATTAGATGACAACTGTTGCACATTATACACAAAATACTCACATTCAGATCAAGAGGCTCGTCTACAGGTGTGAGGGTGGAGATCCAGGCAGGAACGTCTCGCTCCGAGTCCTTCTCAGACAAACACCACACATCAAGGTTTTACTCAAATAACCTTTCAAATAAAATACTATGTAATACTATTCAAACAGTATTATAAAATGATAAATACATAATAATAATAATAACAACAACAAAGAATTAGCAAACAAATTGCAGAGCAATTAAAATGAACATCAAACAAACACAGAAAAGAAAAGGAAAAACAAATAAACAAGACCAAAAGAAAAGAAAAATAACTAATGATTAACTTCTGAGTAACATCTACTGATTAACACTTCTCTAAACGAAACAAATCAAAACAAAACTCGATGCAGAACAAAATTAAATAATAATAATACATTAACAGAAAACAAGAAAAACAAGCAAACAAAAAAAACTCAGAAAACAAATATAAACAAAACAACATTCTAAACAAACGTAAAACAAAACAAACAAAAGAAACATGCCGAGACTGAAAAATAAACAAACAAACACACACACACAAAAAACAAGTGCCTGTCATACCTCCGGCAAGACAAAAATAATATCCATGAACCGAATAATACTGCAAACTAAACATAACAAAATCAAACAAACAAAAACGAAAAACAAGCAAACTAAATGAATGACAAAATAAAAGCAAACAAGAAACTGAAAACAAACAAGAAAAAATCCAAAGAAACAGAAAACGTTTGGTTTGAGACTAAAAAGTTGTAATACTCTATATTTCTCAAAAATCTGCTTTTATTTGATTCAAATATAGTTATCTATCGTTCTATCCATCCACCTATCCATATCTATCCATCTATCTGTCTTTAATATACATCTATCCATCCATCTGCCTGTCTTCATCCATCCATCCTTCCATCCTCCACCTATCCATATCTATCTATCTATCTATCTATCTATCCATCCATCTACCTGTCTTTAATATACATCTATCCATCCATCTGCCTGTCTTCATCCATCCATCCATCCATCCATCCATCTACCTGTCTTTATCATCTATCTATCCATCCATCTGCCTGTCGTCA
>JAUYWG010000060.1:11544781-11556928 GCA_034779775.1 Enteromius afrohamiltoni | reverse complement strand
AGAGCAGCAGAGTGATTTCAGTCATCTGTGATGGACTCGGGAGCAGCTTAATGATGGTTTATGGTTTCATGTGTTGATAGTTGCAGCTCCGCATGTCGCTTCCGGTCAGGTGTGTGACGCGGTTTCCTTAAAGGGCCAGTCTCATTAAAGTAAGCAATCGACGCCTTATCAAAGGAACCTTTACACAACAATCTGTAACATAATAATTAATAATAATAATAATAATAATAATAATAATAATAATAATAATAGGTTAAATTGTCAAAATAAAAGTCTGTTGTATATTTTCACTGATTTGATGACTGATAAATGATTATATATATATATATATATATATATATATGGGTGAATCTATAATCACAAAAACAAAGTCATATTTTTTCTATTGTTATTTTTTTCAAATGGTTATATTTTTGTTATTTTATTTTATTTAGGATTGCTTTTTATGAATTACAAGATGTGCAGTTCATAACAATATAATAATTTATTTTAAAAGTGTCTTAAATAGCTAAAAATCAAGAGTTCTTCTTGTCCACATGCGTTTTCTGTGATCATGTGTCAATGTTCAATCAAAATATTTGATTTCATTTTATTTATTAAAGCCCTAAACAGTTAACTTCTATTCACTAAATCAGATACATATTTGGTATTACAGCATTTGGTAAAACAGCTTCTGTTCCGAGGTACACTTGCCCAGAGTATTTCTTCATCTTAATATTGTGCAGTATTATTTATTTATTATCATTTTCGTTGTATGTCTCTGTTTTACTCTGTTTGTACATATATATATATATATATATATATATATATCGCTATATATTGATACTAATGTAATACCAATAAGCACATTAAATGTGTAAATGCTGTTACAATTATTAATTATTATTTCTGATATCCAGTGAGTTTAAATAAAACTCAAAAAACATCGTAAACGATTAAATATAAGCTCAGAATGACCTTTCTGAACTATGTAAGCCGTGTTACAATTAGGTTTTCTTCCCATGCATTGCCACAAACATTGTTTGCACATATTTCTATTCCACTACCCACAGTCACCGGCAGAGGGCAGTGGCGCTCTTCTGTTTCCAACGCGTACAGTATGCGCTGAATCCTCTATCAAGTTCATACATTGTTTATTACTATCATTTATAATATATTGCAGCATTACTTATGACGTTACTGTAATATTAGTAATAATAATAATAGTATAGAGCTATACTACTACTAATAAAGAGCTGTTAATGTTAATTACTACTACTTATAATAATAATAATAATAATAATAACATGCTTCGTCATTGTACAGGAATGAGTGACACATTGAAAAACCTGCGCTTCCCAGGTTCACTATTGGAAACGGAAAATACAATATTTTCCCAGCTGGCCCATGACTGGCCTACTGGAGCAGCTAGTATTTAGGTGCAGGGTTTATTTTATCGGCGCTGCTGTGCACAGTCGCGTTTCTGTTCATCTCAACCGGAGGTTTTTCGCGGTTCAGCACTCAGACAAAGCCAGAGAATCAAACACCCCCTCAGAGACGCGCTTCTGGCTGAAAAGCAATGAGAAATACCTTCAAGGACAGCCTAGAGGAAGGGAAGACGACTCGGAGGGGAAGGATTTATCATCAAACATGTTTCCAAACAAGCCGCTGTGAGCCAGGCAACTCAAACAGTGCGCCTGACTAGGCCGGGCGTCGACATGATCGGCGGGAGCTGTAGTTTGTTTGTTTAGCAGGATTTCAAACCAACACGACTCTTTCCTCCCTCTTAAGCATTCATATCCGTCAAAAAAACCCACTTTGTTTAGCCCGTAAGCAGCCTTTAGACGATCAAAATCAGTTTTTGGTTTTCTCCGCAAATTCCGTTATCTTCAGGTTTTTCTGTTTTAGAAATAACAGTTAAATTATAACAGTAGTTCATATTATTAGTAATGGTCATTTTATTAGTAGGCTAGTAGTTCATCCTCCATTACATTCATGTCTCAGTTTAAACTGAACTTTTATTATGACGGGTTGTTGTGAAGACTTCTCTTTGGATTTATATTTAAAGTGACATTTATAAAGATCCTAATATTCTTTTGGGAGTCTCCTACAAAAGTTTTTACGTGCATGCGAGGTGAAAATGTGTTTTGTTTTCTTAAAATATGTTTAATATCGCCTCATTTTAAAGCGATTCTCAAACGATTCGTTCGAAGCAGTGCTAAGATTCAGTCTTTCTAAACCCCTCCTTTCCTTGACCTGCTCTGCTCTGATTGGTCAGATGTCTGTTATAATCAGAAACAGCAGGCACATTGGCTTTTGAGCACTCGATGGAAATATTAGCATCTATCAAGGTCAAGCTATTCACAGCCGGCAAACGTACAACACAATTATTAATATGCAATTGAATTAATTATAGCAAACGTTTTATAGAAAATATAACACATTAAATTCAGTAAAAATAATAAAATACCATTAAATATGAAGTCTCCGTATAGCATTTAAAATAGCTTTACATTAATTTGCAGTGCTTGTTTTCTTTGTTTTAAGCAGAGCGTGTAAATAGAGGCCACATGAACGTAATGAAACCTCGTTTACTGAAATCACATGACTTTGGCAGTTTAACCCTTAAATGCATGAATGTTTCACCAATCGTTATTACATTTAGCGTCCCGGACTTATATATCCAGCATGGACGGATCTGCTGCAATAGCACAAATCTCTCTTAATATTTGACAAAATTACAGAATAATAAAATAAAGCACATTTCGTTACCTTTTAAAAGTTAAAAGCATTCCAGCATCTGCCTCATATTCACGACGCTATTCTTAAAACTTCATAATCAATATTTTGATCACTGGCAGCTTCTTCCCCACATCCACCATCAAATGACAGTGATATTTATATTTCATTGCCAGTTCAGTTTGTGCTAATAATATTCATTTGTTTTATGCCTGTGGTAATTATGAGTCAAACATCACGTCATCATTGTCTTTCCTTCTTTCTTTTGTGTGTCAAACAGTGCCACCTTGAGGAAAAAAGATGTATTGCACATATTGAGTCATTATATATTTAAATATGGTTTTGCATGAAAAAATCCTTAAACATTTACACAAAACAAACATTTACATGAAGTCAATCCAATGATGTTTTATGTTTGAACAAACAAATATTCCAACGTCGTTTTTATCATAATCTGAAGAAAATTAGTTTGAAAACACGTTTGAAAATTGGGTGCAAAAGCCAGATCGTGTTACGTTTATAGAATGACGTTCAAGCGAGTGATTGGCTGATTATGTACAACGCCTGCACGCAATTGGTTAAACTACATTATAAAATGTGCTAGGATTTTGTCACCAATAGCACCTCTGTGGCCCTCTCTGAACAGTCACAGCGGGAACCATCGCCCGCAATACTAGTTCCCACTCGGACTCTTTATACCCACGTACCTCTGCTTCTTCCGCTAGAGCTGTTGCACATTATTCAGTCAATAGGCCGCCTATTTAAGGCGCGGACATTTCACAGTTCATCGCAAAGTCTTATCGTTCCTTATGGTGGTAATTCTGAGTGTTTTCTATTGTGTTGGATTTCCCGTGTATGACCCTGGACTGTTTTCTCCGATTCTGATTCCCGCTGCCTGCCATTGTGATCTGTGCCTGTACTCTGCACTGTCTTTTGGATTATCTACATTGTTCCCGTTGACTGGTGATTTACCTTGCTTGTTGTCACATTCTAATAAAGCTTTGCAAATGAATCCGTACGTCCCTGACTCCTCATTACAGAAGACTTCGCCAGAACAGGATCCAGCGGCTTTAAATAGCATTGTGACGGAAGTAACCCAGCAAGCGTCGGCACTCGCTGCCCATCGTCAACAGCTCGATAGACTGACCACCATGACGGGTGAGCATCATGATCAACTCGATCGATTGACTACTAAGACTGAGGAGTTAGTGAGATCGATACAAGCACTTACCACCACTGTGAATCAGTCTCTCACCCCGGCCAATCCTCAAGCCGCTGCCGCCGCAGCGCCACCTACCGCCGCCCCACCTACCGCCGCCCCCGCGACTCTGGTCAACACCTCAAAGCTGGCCCTGCCTGAGAATACGATGGCTCAGCAGGTAAATGCAAAGGCTTCCTCATGCAATGCACCATATATTAACTCAGGCTCAAGGTTTTGTCACTGATGATAGCAAGGTGTCCTTAGTATGCTCTCTTCTCACTGGGAAGGCACTGAAATGGGCTACTGCTTTATGGGAGGGACAACAAATGGCCTTTCCGTCCTATCGTCATTTCCTCACCAAGTTTAAGGAGGTTTTTGACCATGAGGAGGATGGTAAAGAGGCTGAGGACGAACTGCTTAACCTCCGCCAAGGAACCTCCACAGCAGCGGACTATTCACTCTCCTTTCGGACGCTGGACGCACAGGCAGGCTATCTTTTCCAAGTTAGATCTAAGATGTGCCTACAATCTCATCCGGATTCGGGAGGGGGACAAGTGGAAAACTGCCTTTTCCACCACCTCTGGACATTATGAATATCTGGTAATGCTCTTTGGCCTGTCCAACAGCCCCTCAGTCTTTCAGGCCCTGGTAAATGATATTTTTACGCAACATGCTACACAAGTTCGTCATAGTCTACATTGACGACATATTAATCTACTCCGAGACTCTACAAGACCACATCCAACATGTACGTGCTGTTCTGCAGAGACTCATACAACATCAGCTCTATGCGAAATTACCTAAATGCGAATTCCATCTCACCACAGTCTCTTTCCTGGGATAAATCATCTCGGCAGAGGGGGTCACCATGGATGATAATAAGGTTTCAGCAGTTCTTCAATGGCCTCGTCCCCAAACTCTCAAAGACCTGCAATGTTTCCTGGGGTTCGCTAATTTTTACCGGAGATTCATCAGAGGTTTTAGTCAAGTGACAGCTCCTTTAACGTCGCTCACCCGTCAGGGCAAGGGTACCACCAGATTGTCTTGGTCTCCTTCTTGTGAAAAAGCCTTTCAGGACTTAAAAGCCCGTTTCACCTCAGCACCCATTTTAAGACACCCAGACCCTGAGAAGCAATTCACATTGGAAGTAGACGCTTCCAACACTGGCATAGGAGCCATTCTCTCCCAACGCCATGGATCACCAGCTAAGCTTTTTTCCCTGTGCCTTCTTCTCACGTAAGCTTAACCCAGCCGAATGTAATTATGAGGTCGGAGACAGAGAACTGCTAGCCATGAAGGCAGCACTCGAGGAGTGGCGGCACTGGCTGGAGGGGTCCACAACTCCTTTCCTCATTCTGATGGACCACAAGAACCTGGAGTACTTGCGAACAGCCCGACGTCTGAACGCCCGCCAAGCTAGGTTGTCGCTATTCTTTTCGCGCTTCCAGTTCCAAACCACTTACCGGCCCGGATCAAAAAATGGAAAAGCTGACGCCCTCTCTCGTCAATATGACCACTCCCAGACGGACATTTCCCCTGCCTCTATCATCCCAACTTCAGTAATTGTGTCCCAAGTGCAATGGGATATCATGGCTGAGATTTCTGAAGCACAAACCACTGACCCTGCTCCTCCTGAGTGCCCAGCCGAACTCACCTATGTGCCTGTGGCCCTCCGACAACGCCTTCTTGCCCTAATTCACGAAAACCCCAGTGCAGGTCAACCAGGCATCCAAGCTACACGGGAACTGGTATCTAATAAGTTCTGGTGGCCCTCCATGACCTAACAGATAATTACCTTCGTCAAAGAATGTGTCACATGCAATTTGACCAAATCCCAGCATCAACGACCAGCAGGCCTTCTCCAACCTCTCCCTGTTCCGGAAAGACCTTGGTCTCACTTGGCAGTCGACTTCATTACGGACCCCCTCTAACCACAACACAGTCATACTCACCACCATAGACCGCTTTTCTAAAGCCTGTCGGCTAATTCCCCTTCCCAAATTTCCGACAGCTTGGGACACCGCTCATGCCCCCCTGAATCAGGTCTTCCGCTTCTATGGGTTGCCGGAGGATATTGTGTTTGATCGGGGTTCTCAGTTCACCTCTCGGGTGTGGAGGGCGCTCTGGTCCCAGCTTAATGTGAACATCAGTCTGACTTCGGGCTATCACCCCCAGTCCAATGGTCAGGTAGAACGTCTGAATCAAGAATTAACAAGGTTTCTCCGTGCCTACTGTCACCTGCACCAGAACGACTGGAGTGATTACCTCCTGTGGGCTGAGTATGCCCAGAATTCACTAAAGAAACCCTCAACGCAACTTACCCCGTTTCAGTGTGTACTGGGTTTTCCACCTCCTCTATTCCCTTGGTCTGGGGAACCCACCAACCTACCTGCAGTGGATGCTTGGCTACGTAGGAGCGAGGCCACCTGGGACATGGCACATACCAACCTTCGGCAAGCTGTTCAAAGAGTAACTCGCCAAGCCAACCGTCTGCGAAGAGCAGTGCCCCAGTATCAGGTCGGACAATGGGTCTGGCTTTCGACCAAAGATCTAAGACTCCGGCTTCCCTGCAAGAAGGTACGTGGGTCCATTCAAAATCACTTTTCATGTTTCTCTGTTCAAGCCCGCTGTGGAACCGGGAGGAGAGGGGGACCAGGATGAGGACGCTCCCGCAGAGACCCCTCCCCTCATACCTAAAGGAGAGGACATCTATCAGGTCAACAAGATCTTAGACTCCCGACGTCGAGGTGGGGTCCTCCAGTATCTCGTGGACTGGGAGGGATATGGTCCTGAGGAGCAATCCTGGGTCAATTCCAAGGACATCCTCGACCCTCAACTCACCACAACCTTTCACCAGGAACATCCTGAGAAACCAGCTCCTCGCCCCCGTGGTAGACCTCGGCGTCGCGGAGCAGCTCACGTCGGAAGCCGCTCACAGGGGAGGGGCTCTGTCACCAATAGCACCTCTGTGGCCCTCTCTGAACGGTCACAGCGGGAACCATTGCCCACATACTAGTTCCCACTCGGAACTATTTATACCCACGTACCTCTGCTTCTTCCGCTACAGCTGTTGCACATTATTCAGTCATTATGCCGCCTATTTAAGGCATGGACATTTCACAGTTCATCGCGAAGTCTTATAGTTCCTTATGGTGGTAATTCTGACCGTTTTCTATTGTGTTGGATTTCCCATGTATGACCCTGGACTGTTTTCTCCGATTCTGATTCCCGCTGCCTGCCATTGTGATCTGTGCCTGTACTCTACACTGTCTTTTGGATTATCTACATTGTTCCCGTTGACTGGTGATTTACCTTGCTTGTTGTCACGTTCTAATAAAGCTTGGCAAATGGATCCGTACGTCCCTGAGTCCTCATTACAGATTTACGTATTGAATATGTGTTTTAGCGCCTTGATGGAATTTCTTCTTACAAACACATAGCTTTTTGCGTCACAAGATGTTAACTGTTGGACTGGAGTGGATTACTATGATATTTTTATCAGCTGTTTGGACTCTCATTCTGACGGCACCCATTCACAAGTGATATAATGCTACATTTCTCCAAATCTTGAAGAAATCTAGGGTGAATTTTTTTTTCACCACATTTTTTTTTAACTATTCTTTTAATGTCTTTACTGTAAGTATTAAGCAATAGCTGCCGGAGAGACACAATTTCAAGAGAGGATCAGATTCTTCATGATATACATATTTTGCGATGCAATGCACCAAACGTTTGTAAAGCATGTGTGTGGTGTAAAGGAAAAAGGTGTAATTTCTTTGAAAGGAATTGTAAAAGGATAACGATTGGCTATCGAAAAACACTCACCTTATTGGTTGAGCAGTGTAGCTGTTGTCGGGCAGGTTGAGAATTTTAAACAAACTAATGTTTTGAGAATAGAATAGTGTTTACATTTCTCGGGAATACAGATACTGTACTAATACTAAAAGCATTTTAACATTTCAACAACAACAACAACAACAAAAAACCAATATGTTACATCTCTTCTGGATCTGTGCAAATGTTTCCATTACGAACATCAGCAAAACATGAGAAGAGAGTTTTGCATATGGCTGGTTTTCGTTCGTGCTGCACTCAGATTATACCCCAATTCCCATTTTAAGGGAGCCTCTGCTTTATGAATAATAGATGCTTTTTTGTGTAGCTTACTTTCAGTATGTAGGTCATTTAGGACTTGTATCTCAAAGTGCCTGCTAAAACGTTACAGGCCCATTGCCTTGAGCTCAAATGTCACTTCCGCCTCAGCGTTTGTGTTGTAGTTTCTGCTTTATCGAGGAAACAGTTTTTATCAGGGAGATATTGAAAATGGAGACAGCTAATGCCTGCTGCAGATGCTATTATCAAGAGATCCATTAACTGTATCGCTGTGTGAAGAATGGTGACAAATTGTGCATGTGTTCATTGTGCATGCATTGTGAATCAGGGTCTGCATCGGGGGGAAAACGCTGCTAAGTGCATTCAGCCAAACGCTAGAGCAAAGCTGATTGAAGTATTGTGGAACATTATGAAAGAAAAGAACACATATTTCCTTCTTTCATATATATATATTTATTTATTTATTTTTGTCTGGTTTGAACATTTTGATGGTTTTGTGAACGGTTTTCTCTTGGAAATTGCTTGGTGTTTGGTTAAGAATCAAAGGCACCCGCTAAGAGGTCAAATTCAGTGCTTAGAGTCTTTTATCGAAAATGTATTTGTCATTTCATAATCATTTGTGACACTTTTGACTAAAATATGTAGCTCTCGTATCATTTCATCTGTGCAGGTGAAAAGATGTAAAAATGGCATTTATATGCTGTAGCTTTAGCTGAATAATCTTAAAGCAATAGTTCAGCCAGAAATGAAAAAGTGCTGAAATTTGGAGAAATGTAGCATTACATCACTTGCTCACCAATGGATGTGAATGGGTGCCGTCAGAATGAAAGTCCAAACTGCAGATAAAAACACAACAATAATGCACACCACTCCAGTACAGCAGTTATTATCTTGTGAACCAAAGAGCTGCGTGTTTGTAAGAAACAAACTCATCACAGCTTTTCAAAGATATTAAGTGATGGACTGGAATGCTGTGGATTATTGTGATGTTTTTATGAGCTGTTTGGAATCTCATTCTGACGGAACCCATTCACTGAGCAAGTGATGTATATTCTCCAAATGTGGTGATGAAACAAACTCATTTACAGCTCGTATGGCCTGACGGTGAGTGAAATTTAAGCAAATTTCTTTAAATAGGAACTCAAGCGCATACTATGATTTAGTCATCTATGTTAGTCCTTTAATATTTTTCTTCTTTCAAAAAAAAGGGGATTTTTTTTTTTAAGTTTAATTATCACTCTTCTGCATCTTTCCCCCCTTGTCTTTCCCTCAGTATTTTCAACAAGCTGATGGAAGATTGACTGCTTCAAAAACAAGAATCAATCGTTTCTCACACTGTCACTCACATGTCTTGTTTTGAGTAGTCTGGCAAAGGTGATGCTTTTCCTGAGAAACGGTGAGAAGCCAGCAGCCACCTGCGGTTAACCTTTATCTGCGCTGGAATTAACTTCCTGTCAGACCACTGACGTTACAATCTCCTCTAATGTGACTTCTGGGCCATTAACCATACTGTACATGTATACATACACTCAACCATTTCTCTAGTATAGTAACATGCAAGCAATGGGATGATACTTACCAGTTCTTTCATAGCAACACTCAACACCAATCTAGCAACTACCCAGAAAACCCTAGCAACCGCATACCCTCACCCTAGAAACCACCCCAGGTAACCTAGCAACTGCACAGCAACACCCTAGCAACTACTCCAAGTACCCTTACAACTGAATAGCAGCACCTTAGCAACCACCACAGGTACTTTAACAACTGCCCAAGCAACTGCCCCAGGTACCAAAACAACTACATAGCATCACCCTAGAAACCACCCCAGGTAACCTAGCAACTGCACAGCAACACCCTAGCAACTACTCCAATTACCCTTACAACTCAATAGCAGCACCTTAGAACCCTTGTTCAAGCTTTTTTCTTTCTCTCTATTTTTAAGTTAACTGTATCTGCGGTTCATACATGCAGTGGCCAGAATACCTGTTCTATGATAAACATTTTATATTTACACTTGTTTTATTATTAACTATTAATTCATTTATCATTATTATTATTATTTTAAGAGGAGAGTAATTTCCCCTTCAATGCTATTTTACTATTATTTATACTATTAATGTTTATTTTGCGTTAGCTTGTATTGTAATTTTATGTACACTTGTCATTTGTTTTTTATGTTTTCCTTATTTGGTCATTTATTCCTTTCATATGTTTTGCTGTATTTGTACAGTATGCTTAGCGTATGATTTGTTTTCATGAGGCTCCTGTGTAGTTCTGGGGACAGAGGGCTCAGGTGTGTCTGCGCTCTTCATTCAGTCCTCAGGATTTTAGTGGGAGGTCAGTGGTTCGGTGACGGGTCAAGGAATGAACACAAAAGGGTCATTGGTTTTCAAAGCGGCGGTGAAACTGGTTTGGCTGGTTTCTAGGTCAAGAGAAGGGGCAACTTTTTGGCTCCTGAGCTAGTAGTTTGGTGACCCAAAGTGGCCTTGCGTTATTGATGTAAAAGCCCCGCAGCAGCTGCCCCGTGTAATCCCTGCTGGCAGACATTCTGGCCTGGTTTAGCTCGGCCTTGACTGCTTGAATCGCTCCGTATTTCCCTGCGACTCCCTCGGGTCTCTGGAGAACCTGATCATTTTCGAATGCGATGGCTGCTTTCTTGAGGAGAGTGAAATATAGGAGTTGACAGTATCGGTAAATCAATCCATGCTGGAGCACGTATCTCTAGAGACGTCCGATGCAGTAATGTGAAAACGGTCCTGCGCTGCTGCACCTGTTGCTGTCAGTCGCTGGAAAGCCTGGCCCGGATCTGCTTCTTCCTAAGGGACGGGATCAGTATGATTATAGCATGAGACGCTGACAGGACTCTCTCTCTCCCTTAAAGATGTGGTATGTGGGTCAGTGATGTAGCACTTTTTGTCCAGTTGCTCAGTTTATTCAAAAATATTAATAATTCATGAACTCAAAAGACATGAATACATTTTTTTAAGTTCACACATACAGTATATATATGTGGAGGGCCAAATTCTAAAAAAAGTTTTGTTTTTATCAGTCAAAAAGAGAAAAAGAAAATAAACAAATACATCTTTTGTAAATCATGATTAAACCCTGGTGGTTTGACTTCTCTTTAGCGGAGTCTGATGAGGTTACTGATGTTCGCGAGGAGTTGAGGCTGGTTTTTGTGATTCAGAAGCGCTCCTCCATCTGACGAGCCTCATGGGAGCGGTGACGGGAAAGGACAGCTTTGATGCTGTCAGTCACCTCCAAAAACATCTCCCACGGGACAAGTTGTATGGAATTACAACAACTCACAGCTCCTCGTCACTAATTCCTGTGGTGTTAAACATCACTTTCACAGTGGCTGTACACTGAGACAATGACAATGAGATTAGTGAAGATATTAACCACTGGTGGACACACGTCAAGTCCTTGAGTCAAAGTATGGTTAACCTAGTAAAATATTACAAGTACTCATTCAAAATGTACAAAAGTAATGCACATCGTACTATGTAAGTTACAAAGTGAAATGTCCAGAGAGTGGCGCTAAAACATACGTTCAATACCTGAAGCTAGTTACTATTACACTGATACAGATACATATTGCTGTATTTTTATTACACAGCTTGAGGTACATATTGCAACTGTTCAGAATGCTTGTGGCTAGAGAGCAGACAGCTTAAAGCTAACTTTAGCTTTCTGCCTCTTAGATTGTGTTTTATTAACATCTACACATACACCTTACAATATTGGAAAAACAATAATTATTGTTGTACAGTGTGATATTTTTTTTTATTAATGTGCGCACGGCCAGTTTCTGATGAAGAAACAAACTCAAATAGATTTTGAAATACCTGAAAATATATAACTATTTAGCAAATTATTATTATTTTCAGCTGTTTGGACTCTCATTCTGGCGGCACCCATTCACAACAGCAATGCTGCATTTCTCCAAATTTGATGAAGAAACAAACTCGTATACATTTTGAAATACCTGAACATGTATAAATATTAAGCAGATTATTATTTTCAGCTGTTTGAACTCTCATTCTGGCGGCACCCATTCACAACAGAGGATCAGTTGCTGTAATGTAATGCTGCATTTCTCCAAATATGAT
>JAUYWG010000060.1:11505960-11537489 GCA_034779775.1 Enteromius afrohamiltoni | reverse complement strand
GCAAGGCTCTCCCTGGTATAAATAGGCCAGGGAGATGGCTTCTACCACCCAATGAGCCAACCTCTGTTTGGTGACCGAATTCCCTTTCTATTAATCATTTGACAGCACTAATATATATATATATATATACACACACGTTTTTATTTTTATTTATTAATTTACTATTATAATTATTATTATTTATTTTGCATGCTTTGAATGAGCTTTAAAGTCTGAAATGTTGTTTGAGGAGATCTTAAATTTATTGACAGAGAGAGACTAGTAGGATTCATAGTTTTTGTCTTTTGGCTTTCTTTTAATAAGTCTTAAAATACAGAGGCCTATGTTACGTTAATTTTTTTTTTTTTACTTTTTTGAAAAAAATCTTAAACGTTGCTTGTTTGTTAAATCTGTTGAGGTAACTTTACTTCAGTTTGCTTTGAATGAGCTTCCGAGGTAAAGATCCGTGCCGCATGCACAGAAACTAAACAGTATCAAAGCCAGCTTAAATGTAGTCATTGTAAATCACAGAACCTACCGCTCATTTTGTCCTTTCTTTTTCAGCTCTGCCAGAGAATCAATAATCAGCGTTCAAGCATGCGGCACACAGTGCTGCATTAACAAGACTGTCAGTGCATTCCATAATATATATATGGGCTCACAGATCCTATACTGCCTACAGTAGCAAATCCTCAGGACGTTGAACAGGGAAGGTTTTGGTTAAACATCATACACCTATTATATTTTTATTTGTTTTTATGCTGTGTTAATTTCTGCAAATCCCTTTTGGTTTACTGTCAGTTATTTATTGACAGCACTGACTTTCTCCACATTCAGATGTGCCCACTTAAGCATTTTCGATTCATTTAAAAGATTTTGTGTTCATATGTAGGGGAACATTGCTATTTATTAACCTACAGTAATGTTTCTTAATCTCCATCTCAGAAATATATTCAAAAACATATTGTTTTTTTCACAGCTGGATCCACTGGTGCTCCTAAAAACATGATTGAAGGACTAAATATGAAAAAAAAACATTTTTTACTAAATGTTTGCATTAAAACCTATATTATAATAAAATATATTCTGCTTGTTCACTGATGTATTATAGATACACACTAAAAACGACCACAGCATCTCCCGTAATAACTCAGTGTTGAAGAGCTCCTCTGTATCTAATGCTGTGTTTTAAATGCACCACCACATGTCATTTCACACTTTATTTTAGAGCTCTTCCATATCATAAGCAATTCCACAGGGCCGGGCGTCACCACGGAGGAAAACACAAAGGAATGAAGTGTATTTTAGAAGATGACATTGAAGAGTAGGCATAAGTTCTGCTTAAGCTGAAGCAAGCACTTCACAACAGCTCTCGTGGAGCGACACATGCATTCTAGTGCCATCTTAGGATTCATTCACTGCACACCAACAAAAATAGATTTCAATTACATAAAACTGCAGCTGAACTCGTTTTATATGAGAACGGGTTCAACAAACCGGGAAGCCATATTCCTGACTGAATCCCCCAACCCTTGTTTTATTTGATTGAGTTCAACTTGAGCACTGTATTCTGTTTCTGCAGTAAAACATACTTCATTAAAGCCATGCATGTAATCCATATATCATATCTATATATATATATATATACACACATACATACTTTACTTCACATCAGTGCCAGGCACTAGGATTCATCTACTGTATATTTATTTTTTATTCAGTGATCTGTAACTTTATTTCTGTTTATGTCCTACTTGCTTAATTTTAAAAAAGCAGTTAAACAGTTAAATATGATTTTTATTATAATGGGTTTACGTGAAGGTTGTTTTAGTCTAATAAATGTTCAAATAGATCATTCTGTGTTGAAGGGCTAATATTAGTCATTTAATATAAGCGGGAATTGAAACATGAGTAGTACTGGTATCAGTGATACTCACCTTCAGTGATTAAAAAAAAGAAGGTATTAAACAAATATTAAAAATATACTGTCTTTATTTTGTTTCTACATTAATTTGAAGATAAAATATGAAATTATTGTGATAATAAATTATGTTTTAATTTTAGGTGTGATTAATCGTGATTAATCACAATTAATCTCAGAAAACAAAACAAAAAAATTATTATTACTTATTTATTTATTTTTGTACAAATATACTATAGTCTATAAAAAGTTTGGACCAATTACTATAGCTGCCAGCCAAATAACCTAGCAACACCCTAATAGCTACTCAGAACACCATAGCAATGCATTTTAAGCATTAAAAAAACACCTTGAACGTCACCTAGCAACTCCCTAGTAACCACTCAGAACGCATTAAAGGGTTAGTTCAACCCAAAATGAAAATTCTGTCATTAATTATTCACCATTATGTTGTTTCAAACTCATAAGACCTCCGTTCATCTTTGGGAAGACAGATTAAGATATTTTTGATGATATCTGAGATGTATCTTACCCTCCATAGACAGCAATACAGCTGAAATGATCTAGAAACATAGTAAAAACAACAGTAAAACAGTCCATGTCACATCAGTGGATCAACTTCACATTTGTGATGCTTTTTTTGTGCAAAGAAAACAAAAATAAACAAAAATCCCGTGACCTACGTCTTCTGCGCATACTCAAGCTCTAACTTATTTGACGTAATGAACCTTGTTTACATCCGGGGGAAAGCGCGCACATGAACACTTCAAAAAAACACTTCAACAACCTCCTTCTAGTGGCCTAGTAGCCACTCAGAACACCATAGCAACAAAAAATGTCAATTCAGAACACCTTAGCATCTACTTAGCAACACCCTAGCAACCAATGCGCTGAAAACCTTAGAAGACACTTTTATCTGATGTTGCTTTAAACATGCTGAAACACTCGTGGCCTAGTTTCCACTCAGAACACCACTGCAACATCCCATGAAAATACACAACACAGCTCAGCCTCCACCTAGCAGCACCCTAGCAAGCACTCGCAACACATTGGCAACTGCATAGCAACACCCTAGCAACCACCTAACTATGCAATCTAAAACACAAATGAAACATTTTGAATCTGCATAAAACTTCATATAGCTAAAGCAGGACTGGGTAAGTTAACTTTTTGGCCTTTTTCATTAGACAATGTTGTCTTTCCTATCCTCCCTCCATTCTCTCTCTTTCTCTCTCTCTCTTTCACTTCCCCCACGTCTGGGACTCCCCAGCTAAATTAAGGAAGCAAATTGTCCATTACGAAAAGTCATTAGACACAGAGAATACATTAGGACATTGTTATGGTTGAGAATATTGTTTTCTGTTTTAATCAAACCATTAACACGTTAGCGTGAATCAAGGAGGGCGCTATCATCATCCATTGGACCCTTGAGGAACGGCTTTTAACTCTCTTGCAGTGAGTTTCATTGATTGAAGTCAGTCACAGGGGCAAGACTCTCACTCGACGTACCCCAAAAACTCCCAGCTGGATCCCAACCTTCAATAGCGCCTGAAGAAAGTCGTAACACCTGCGCGGCCAATCAACGATGAATCAATGGAGCAGCTGACATTTCAGGTAAATCAGAACTGTGAAATGAAAAACACACTTGGAGGAACTAAATGACATATTTTCTATTGTGCACACAAAATCGATATTCAGCTAGTGCTATTTACTGAAGAAACAGTCCAGTAACCTGGACGACATATCGCAGATGCTTTTCTACACTGTAGTTTGCCTTAAGACGCACATTGTGGCGTGTGATGTGGTCAATGATGTACAAAATGAGTCATCGATGAAAAGCAAAGCCTTACAAGGTCACAAGTGGCATCAATAGATCTTATATAACCTCCTTGTGATCTTTACTGAGATCTAGATCGGTTCAATTCGTAGGCTGTTAATGCAAAGCTGTACTTCTCTAGAATCCAATAGAAGGTATTCTAAAGAAAGGGTCAAGTGGCTGTTTTCCAAACAACAAAGTTAAAGTGTGGTTTATATAGACTAATTTGATGGTGTTTTACAGTCACCGGTAACTAAATACTCTAATTTAAAGGAAAAGGGGAGGTTGAACATTGTTCAAAATATCTCATTTTGTGTTTTGTGTGAGATAGTCTTACAGGAACCACGGTGTAGGTCAATAAATGTGTAGTAAACTTTTGAAAAAAGAGTACTTTAACTCTTTCCTGCCATTGGCTGAATTTTCCATAACTGATGACGCAGCCCAGCTTTGTTTGTTAGATATTGCGAGTTAGCGGGTCACCACTCTTTCCAGCTATTGGCTGAAAATTCCATCATTTATGACAGCACTCCAACTTTCTGTGTTTTCACTGGTGCGAGGTAGGATATATATTGCATCTGTCAATTGTTAGGTATTATATATCAAAAATAATCATAAATGAACATAATTTCTGGTAACTGGTGAAGATTATTTTATTGGGTTTATCAGATTATTGGTTTATGACTTAAAATGACTCCCTAAGTGTGTTTCCAAGCTTGCATCCTAGTGCACTAGCTTCTGTGCTACTAAGAATCCATTTATTTAGCAGTCTCGCTACTTCTAATCACTTATTCCCCAACACTGGCAAACATACAGAACGTCTTTGTCAAAGTTAACCTTGAATTCTTCTTGAATTTTACACAGAAATATGCTGACACACACCCTCCCACATGCGTACACATCTTCACTACTCGCCCTTGATGTTTCTTGTCGTAATTAACCAGTATCAAGCAGCGTGTCCAAAAACTACTTAGCATGAACCTTTTATGGTATTCAGTCTGCTTCTGGAATACAGGGCATGTATATTTCGAAAGATATACACCCTTCCATTTGCATGTAAAACCATTTGACATTGCCCCTCATTAGCTGTGGATTATTGCATCATAATTGGTCATTAGCATATTTACAGCGTGGAAAAAGATGGCAGACAATGATGACATGAAAGCTGTTTGGTCACCACTCAGCCAGGGGAAGTGTGCAGAATCTTCTGATCAGTTTAGCCAGCCCTCGCTATTAAAAACAAACGCATTAAAAATATATAACTGGAGATTACAACATTTTCATGCTACTGTCACGCTGCGTAACATAATCTGGGATTAGAGAGGAAGATAGTGTGAACTAATTGGATCCAAATACACCATGATAGCCCTGTGAGAACATGACCAAATAAACATTTGCGCATTGGAAATGAGAAGACCTTGACTACTTGTGAGAATGTACTTAGGGGTAGTGTATTTGGTATGTTAACAACAGCTATATTCCTGATTTGATTGGTCCCTGACCTTGTGGCCTCGGAAGGAAGAGATCACCAACAATGAAAGCAATTTATTTAGTTTGAACGTAAAAAAAGCACATTTAAAGGGAAAGTTCACCTAAAATAATTGAACAAAATAGCTTAAATTAAGTATATGCAAAAACATAGTTATTGATTATTGAAATGAATAATACATAAAAAATCATGCGCTTACAACACAAAGTATCCCACTGGTTGGACAAACACATTTAATCGCCTCCGAACTCACAGCATCGGTTGGATGTTGTGTGCATCGTATTTTAAAAAGTATTTTAACATTGAAAACAATGACGCACATCACTTTTATGTGGCTGAAGTAGTTTAAAGTACAAAATTATTTACAAAAACATTACATTAAGTACAAAAAAAAAAGCTACCTGCTAATTTAAAAAGAAAGTGAGTAAATATATTGAAATTACACTTGTAGTGCACCTCAAATCTTAAGTATTTGCAGATAATATAAAAAGGAAATAAAGGATGAGCTGAAAATAAGTCGTTAACACAAAAGGCAGTATTTTAAAGTATGTTGGGAATCTAACAGCTGACAGCAGCCAGTGACTTCTATAGTATTTTTTTATTGTTATTATTATTTTCCATGTAATGGAAGTCAACTTTTCAGTTTCTTCAAAATAGCTTCTTTTGTGCTAAAAGGATGAAAGTTGTTTAGAACAATGTGAAGGTGATTAAATGATGGTTGGTGAATTATTTATTTAAATATATTTATTTAACATGTATTAAGTACTCTTTTTTTTTAAGTTCCCCCATAATGGATTTTTGAAAATGATCTTTCACGCAGTGTGTAACACAGCTCTAAGTGAATGAAAACATCATATGAAGTTTTAAATCAGAAAGTGCACTGTATAAAGCTACTGTCTCTCAAAAGAAAGAGTCGACGGAATTCGTTTTTAAAAACGAACCTCAAGCCATTTCGTGTTAATGGCTGCCTACTTGTTGGTGTTTTCATGTTGGTCTGAATGAAAATGCGAATTCATTCTTTATCACTAGGTGGAGCCTTTGGGACAGCAAAAATAGAGGTTTCCACGGTAACAGCCGTAAGCACTCACAAACACTGCTTTATCAGGCATTACAGGCATTGATCGCTTCAGATTAGAGTCACGCAAGGGAGGGGTTTGAAAAAATGTATTGGGAGTCACTGAGCAAGTAAGTTAAAAGTGTTTTTGACCTTGCGTGCATGTCAACCTGTTATTGGGGACTCAAAATCAAAATCAAAATACAAAGCTTTAAGAGGCACTTTAAGTATTATAAAGAGTAGTACTTTTTCAGAAGGGCAATGATGAATACATGTGGGGGAAAAGCAGATTTCTTCATCAAATCCCTTGAGTGTCCTTTCTGGATTGTTTAATCGTATGGTTCCCAGAGCACAGCACAGAAAAGAGCAACATGGGTCTCGAACCCACTGTGAGGCCAGCTTTCTAACATTTCAACATGTACATAGGTCGCCGTGGCTTTCTGTTGTCAATTTAGAGAGAGTCAAAGGTGCAAGCAAAAACATTTAGTCCTCCGGGACTCGAGGGAAGGGGCCAACGGACAGATGTCTCAATAAATGCAGACGGACACAATTCCCTACATGTTGTCCCTTTGAGACAGGTGTTGCTAGGTAACGGAGGCCTTGTTTTGCAAGCATGACAATAACAGTAGTTGATTTGGGATAAATAAATTGGACGGGAGGGTGGTGTATTCAGGGCGCACATGTGTCCAAATAGATGGAAGGGTAATTTGAGGCATTAGGTGAGCAGCACATCGTGATTTTGTGCTTGTAGGAAATGAGAGCGTTTTGGTGTGGCATGAAAGAGATTCACTGAGGTCTGCTCTGCTTCTGTTCGCAATTAAGGGATTTGAATAGATATTATGATTACAATAAGGTCTGATGTCACTCCTAAATCAAAATAAGTGCAAACCAGGGTTATTAGAGTGAACTAAAATTTTTTGTCTATATTATCATCGTCACATGGAAACACTTGTCTATACGTGTGGATCGCTGCAGTTTCCAGTTGAAATGTACACTAAAGGCAGTAAAACTCCTACAACTTTTATTCCTTTTCACACAGAAGTTTAATTTTGTGATGGGAGAGTCGGGGACATTAGCAAGGCTTTATTAATTGGCATGGTCAAATCGGGCAGGGTAAAACAACAGCAGACAGGTGTAGAGATGGCAGAACGTACAAGAATAGTTCAAAGGGTAGCAAGGGTCGATCGAATCGGTAAACCAAAGGGGCAAAACAGAGCAAAAGTCCAATAACCAGGCAGAGGTCGGTACACAGCAATAACACACAGAAAACCAGACAGAAGAACTAGGGGAAATGCTTTGCAAGTCGATGCTCAGCAATTGGCTTTACAAAAACCCAGGGCTTTTGAAAGACAAGACAACGAGTTAACGAGTTCACAAGGGGGAGGAGCTGATGAATAACCATAGTGACAAACAAGGGGGCAGAGACTCAATGGGAAAGGAACAGATGAGTTGTCACGGTGATAAATAAGGGCACGATGTAGCACATACAACATACATGACTGAACAGGGGAACACTGACAGAAATGATAACAGACTTACAGGTACATCAGTAATAAAGGCTAATTTAGTTGATGTTATATTATGACTTTAAAACATTTTTAACATCCTGCACGATTTGAAAACTGATACTTTTAAAATGTTGTCGTACAGCTTCATACGTATGAGTTTTCAAGTTCAGTAGGTTCGCCTTCTTACTGAATTTACAGCTCTGTCTTGCCCCATTTTGGACATTGTTTGCCACCCTATTGACCCTGCCAGCCGACTGGACTGTCCTTGAGCTCATACCCGTTTGCCATGGTTTTTGACCCTGCCTGTTCTGACCCCGGTTTTGGATGAAAAGCTTACATTTGGATCCATCATTACACCTACCTGCACCAACCTAATACAAATGTGTCATGATCATGTATTAAGTGTGTGTTTTAGCGCCACTCTCTGGACATTTGACTTTGATGTAAGGTATTTAATTATGGGGGTTGCAGAAATGTATGTGGAGGCACATATTTCCAATGAGCCTGGGTTGGAAAGAATAGGTCTTCCAGGCAAAAAGTGTAGTTTTTAAAACACATTTGTTTTGGACCATGCAACTACTTTTTTGAGTTTTTATTACTTAAGAAACATAAATGGAGGTCTTTATTTTACACTTTCTCAATAGAAAAAAAAATGCACTCAATACAATATTTTAACCCTAAAATGTAAATTTTCTTTTTTCTGTCTTTTCTTAATTTGTATTTATATATATTTTTTCTTTTAAATATCACAATAAATATTGTTTTAAATTGTTTTGTACTTTTTGATATAATCACATACCTATTAGTTTGTGAAAGAAACAATATTGTGACGGAAAGCTGTATTTGTACCATTAAAAAAAAATAAAAACTGGTGGCTATATTTGTTGAAGGAATAAATAAAATCCCAGTTTTTGTGCAATTAACTTCTAAATAAAAATAGACCCCAAATAATATTTGACTGGTAGTGTAAGTACGGAAGTGATTCTAAATTTAAAAAGAGCAGGTCTAAGCTGGTTTCGTTGGTTTTGATTTCTCGCTGGACCACAAGCTGGTCATTACTGGTAGACCACCTGGTGGGATACCATGAGTCACTGCAGACTAGTATGACCTGGTTCTCCAGAAAAGAAGTCCAGAGAGCTAATCCACTGGGACGGTGTAGCTAAAGTTAGCTTCAAGTCAAACTCTTGAGCCACGCTAAGTCCAGCAGTCCCGGACTTGTTAGGAGAAGCACTAGTCTGGACTTTGATTAGTGCTTAACAGTAACTTCCTTCACAGATGACGGAGCCAGCGGAGGAGAAGAGCCGGACTTCATGCCAATTGCCATAACAACACAAGCTGCTTTTAATTAGCCGCTAACAGCCACTATAAGGGTCCAGGTTTTTAAGGTCACTGATATTTTTAGCGTCATACTGACATTTGGCTTTCATGACACTGAACAACAACTTAATTAAGTTGAAATAGTCAGCTTAGTCAAATGCAGGTTGATTTAAATGTGTAGACAGAGAAAAAAGATTTCCTTAATTATTTATTTCCCCCTGTGAAAATAACTATTATTGTCAGAGGATGTGAGGGGATTGTTGATGATTTAAAGAAGGAATTCAACCGCAAATAAAATGTCACTGTGCTTGTTCTGAGGATAATTTAGATGTTTGATGCAAAGAAAACACTTTATATTCATCTGTTTAACTATGTGGATGTTTTGTGTGCAACAGAAGGTAAACACTGAATTACCTTCATTTGAAATATCAGAGTAAATAAAGGGAAAACGTACGTGGCCTCCAGAGAGAACGATTAAGTAGCTCAAGGGGTTTTATGCTCGCTGAGGATCTGTGAATATCAAATCTGGAGAAGTCAAGGATATTTAAAGTTATAATCAGAGCTATACTATATGGATTTATAGTCATACAAGCTGTCATATTTTGATGCTATTTCCCTTATATGTTTATATTTTTTGTTAGTCTGGTTAAATGAATTAAGTTAAAAATAATGTACAAGATTACCTATACCTATATATTAGTTATATTGAACATATGTATTTATTGTAATTATTTATTTAATTATGGAACCTATTAATAAGCAGTGAAGAGGTGTATATAAATGACAGTGATATTTTAGCATCCTTGAGTAGTTTTTAACTATATACAGAGAAAAAAAAAAAAAAAAAAATATATATATATATATATATATATATATATATATATATACGGAGTAATCAAACAAAAAGTCCTAGAAATAGATTGTATTTTGTTTTAATTAATTTAAGGTAAAAACAAAGTATATAAAGTATTGAAATATATAATATATAAACAAATAAAAATATATGAAGGTATTTAAAAGCAGTAGTTATTTAGTTAGTTAATTTCAGAATAAATAAAACAGTTTTAGATATTTTACTACAGATGTTTTTTTTTTTTTCATAAATCGAAATAAAAAAAATGCCAACACAGTCTAATGAGCAATTCTTACATATTCGTACGAGGTGCCAAATGTGTGCCAATTCGTACTAATTCGTACGATCTCACTACAATTTGTCTAAAACCACATGATGGGTAGGTTTAGGGGGGTTTTATGTTTAGGGACGAATTAGACATCTCATAAATATGTACGAATTGCCGTGAGGTCAGGTTGGAAATGCTTATAGCTTATAGTTTATTAATTAGTTTTTGTTTTATTTTATTATCTGTAATTGTTTATTTTATGTTAACTAACGAAAGCACATCATAATGATTTCCTGTTTAATGTTATTGTTTTACATTATTTCCCGCAAAAAGTATAAAAAATGTATCAGAATTCAGAATCGTCATGACTGATGTCTTGTGTCAGTCAGTGTACACCGTATACTGTATACAAGTAGACTGAGAACTTTAAGCAAAAAAGACAGAAAAAGAACGAAAGTGGAGCAGGTCAACCAAAGCCTGAACAACCTCAACAAATAACCATCCGCACCTGGACGACACAAAGCTGCTAACTTTAGCTCGCGTCTTTTATCATGCATTTACATTCACATTTAACAGATGGGCTAGACTAAACATTCCCAGCTTTCAGTCTTCACATTAACACAACACAATAGCAAACAGCGCACCGCACAGCCAAGAGCGAAGCTCATTTCAGAAGAGAAGAGATACGATAGATGAAAATACAGGGATGAGTGAAAACAGTCAGTGGTAGAGTAATAGGGTACCGGCGGAGTAATTAAGGTCCACCTAATCAGCTTCTGTTGCTCCGTTCTTATTAGACCCGGTGATCCACAAGGAGAACAAAACCGCTGACCCTGAAAAGCCACAGGAAATGAAGTCGGACTCTTGAAAGAAAGGAGTTTGTGCTGGGACACAAAGGAATGATAGTTCACAACCCCTAAAAAGTGGGTGAAGCGAGAAGAAATATCAGCCGCTCACCCAAAAGCCACAATAGACCAGTGACTTTCCCTGGAAACCTCCCAAATCCTCTTGTGCTGTTCATTTAGTTTGCTTGTATGGAGATTTGCGCTGTTTGTTGGAGGTTTAAGGCTGGAAAATAGAGTGTGGGTGTTCCTGCGGCCCGATGGCAGTCGAGAGGAAGCGTCACATCTATGTCTCGAATTGATTCATCTTTACTGGATCATTCCAGTCTCACAAAGGAGTATTAATAGCCACTTTAGAGGAAAATTGCTAACTGAGATTAATGGCTTTCTATGGGGCGGATTGAGGGATTGTGATTTGGTCGTTCTCATTGTCTAGTTGAGCACTGGATACTGGATAAATGAAGTTTGATTACAGCATTTGTAAGCTAGAAGTAATTTATCTGATGCTTTCACTTACCAATCTGATCTAATGAGAAAAATGTGCACAACATTTTGAAATGTGTATTTGCATAATCCTATGTTGTACGTTTACTGACAGTGAATAATTGGACCCCGCCCAAAAAAAAAAAAAAAAAAACATTTACTGACGACTGCTGTAGACAAATCACAAGAGACTAAGCCATCTGACCAATCAGAGAAGAGTCGGTTCTTGGAAAGGAGGGGTTTAGAGACACTGAATCATAGAACTGCTTGGAACGAACCGTTTGAGAATCGCTGGAAAATTAGGTTACATTTTTTCACCTTGCGTGCATGTAAACCTGTTTTAGGAGACTACCAAAACAATATTAGGAGCCTTAAAAAGGGCATAATAGGGGTTCTTGTAAACATGCATTGAAGACTGACACTGAAGAGAGTAAATTGTAGAATAAAGTGGTGTGAAAGCTAACATAGTTACCTTTAGTGTTGCATGATATACTAGAAAGGTATCTCAATACCCTCATTTTCAACTACAAAGCTGTAGTTCTGAAAGTTCGACAATAGGGGCAGTGTGTGAGCAGTGCGCTGCTTCTTCGGGAACTATAACTTCGGGAGTTAGTGCCATATTGTATTTTTGTCCCCTCAGAAGAGGCCCATGTTTACACTAGTGCGTTTTCATTTTAAAACGCATAACTTTTGCTACAGTTACTGACAATAAAATGTGGTTTTACTATCATTTATTATAATATTATTACCATTTTTATTTTTAAGTCCTTCTGAATGAATTCTCATTCTCATACATGTGATGTACCATAAAGCACGGGTCACCATTGCTTTGTCTCGAACACTCAAAGACAGATAAATAGCAAGAAAGTCTTTTATACCATGCAGACTTGATGCGCTATATGTAAACTGTAACGATAAGGCGAGAGGCGTTTGGATTCAAATGCAACTGTTTATTAGAACACGGAGTGAAACAGACAGGGTCGATAACCAGCAGACAGGTACAGCGTAGGCAAAGACAGTAGAATGGTCCAGAAACATAGTGTGGGTCGATATAACAACAGTAAACAGAATCCGAGGGGCGAGACAAAGGCGTAAATCTAGGGAGAGCAGAGGTCGGCAACGAGAAATCCAGAATAAACAACAATGACTTGAGAACACAAATGAAAGCACTACGGCAATACGCTGAAATAATGATCCGTGCTAACACAAAGACATCCGGGAACTTTATACATGTAGAACTGGGCGGAGACAACGATAAAACACCATGACAACAAGTGAGCGGGGCGGGGGCATGAGTTCATGTGAATGAGTCCATGAATGAAAACAAACATAAAACACAGAGAGTTGACTGAGCCCCTGATCTGGGCTGGCACATCCAACGGACTGTCACATAAACCTTTTTCTTTGTTGTATTTTCATTTATCATTAAATGATAAACAAGCACCACCACCAGTTAGTTTAATTAATTTAACATTTAATATTGGGGACATCCGTGTTAGCCATTTGATTATTATTTTTTTGGTAATTAGTTACTTTTATAATGCTGCAACTAAGTTACTAACTCAGTTACATTTGTGAGAACTATAACTAATACATTTTTAAAATAACGTGCCCAACACTGTGCACTAGACAAACACGCGTGTCATATATATATATATATATATATACGCCAAAGTCCAGTTTTGTTTATCAATACCACAAGTTTCCATTTTTATTTGGAGTATTTATACATACGTATACATATTTTCATGAGACTCGGCTGGGATAAGTGTAAATAGGCATGGACTTGAATGCTCAATCTCCAAAAGTGAAAACAGAGCAACATGAAAGTATGATAAATAACATATTCCATGTTTATGAAGTTATACAATACTCTTTAAGTGAAGAAAAGACAGATTTTTTTTTTTCAAAACATTTTGCCCAAAACTACACTAACAGTGCATCTTCACAATCTATGTTTGTGAAAAAGATCCATATCTAAAAAAAAAATGAATCCATAAAAAAATCCAGCATATGGTTTCAAAGACTTGGAATTGAAACTGTGTCAGTACAGATGCTCTTTTTGCACTATACAGCTCTAGTGAATTGAATATGCAGTAACATACTTCATGTTTTGCTTAAATCCAGCCTATTTAAGTCTCGAAACCAGGAGGATTGTGTTGGATCATATCTCACGTCTCAAACGAGCAACCTTCCAGTTACCCGCCTCAAGCTATTAAAAGCCTTACTATCTAAATACATTCAACCATGTCACCATAACTCTCACCCTCATTACGTATACATATAGTTTTATCCATAATTTCAATGTTTGCACATGTATTCGTTAGTTCCTTTGTCCCTTAAGCCTCCCACCCACTGCGTTAGCTTCACTATTTACAGATGTTCATGCACGCAGATCTTAGACCTCTCTACAGTTATCCAGCCTGAATCACACGCTCAACGTGGAGAAAAGGCCATCTGTCTGTAGTCATTAACTATTAATGCACTTTCTGATCAATAATCCAAGAGCGCAGTGTCAAAGAGGGGGGCTAGCGAAAGAGGATGTAAATTCTAATAGTTAATGTGCTAAAACACTAGCACTCTCAGGAAAACCTTAGAAAGCACCCAGAACATGCTAGTAACCATTCACAACACTTAAGAATTTTGGAAGGGCAAAGACCCTTTATTTAGTCAGAAAATGAACTTTGTTTTTTTGTTTGCCTCTGAAATATTTACATGCAAATGCATTAATTGACAGGAGTGATTGTTTTATTATGCAGAGCCTAATTAAACATTTATTACTGAGCAATTTCATTTATTGGAGGAATTTTACAAGACTCAGTCAATCATAACATCGAACATCATTAGGATGAATTTGAGAATCTGCTATGTTAATATCAAAGATTTCCCTTTTTCTTGTTCATTCGGCATTCCTTTATATTTATGAAGCTCATTCAAGGTTTTGACAGATGGATCTGAATTACTATAAAGTAAAAGAAGTGTATTAAACAGCGTATTAAATGATTATGTGAATTATTCATAATTGAACGCTCAGATGTCGGGTAGTCCATGAGTCAATAACCTTTATTAGGCAAAGAACCCCTTGGTGGATAAAAGATGATTCTATAGTATATAAAAGAGTTACATTTTAAGGGTAATATTTAATAACAAGAGTATATGAATATATAATGAATGAATGTGATGTGTGTGTGTGTGTGTGTGTGTGTGTGTGTATATGTACTGTATACAGAAAAAGAGGAAATATATATTACGCAATTAGCAGTTTCTGACATTAAAGAGCTCAAAGTAACAAGATGAGGCAAACTAATTTATTTTGACAGTGCATATCATGAAATATAGACATGACATGATGTAATAGGATTCAAAGGGTACAATCTCGCTTCTCTTTAGTCTTTTTTATTAGATTTCTCTCACTCTCAAAGAGCTGCGGCATTGCAAAGTGATGTGATCTCTCGAGCTCTGTGATCTTTTAATTTTTGCTTTACAAAAAGACGTACAGTTTGATTAAAGGTGAAGTGTGCCGTTTTTTGAAGTTAAAACACTTGTCTATTCACGTTTAATGTGTTGAGACAACTATAAATAAGTCATTCGTGGACTGCCTTCCCCCACAAAAGTTATTATTTTATATTTAGAATAAACAGTTTATATATATATATATATATATATTTTTTTTTTTATGGTTACATAGTTGTGATGTATTTTATTCAGTTTTATTGTTAATTATTTCATTTAAAATCACTACCATATGTTTATTAATTAATGAAAATAATAAATAATAATAAAATCGAATTAAAAATCCATCATTTTAAAAGAAAATCATTGTAATCATTTCTACAACCTCTTCTCGGCTAAATCTAAACATACACCAGACTTAATTTACATTCATATTTAGCACACATAACACGGCCAAATGATGCACGTGCTTATTTGAAAACTAGCTCATTAGTGTACTTTATGCATATGAGGCTCTGTTTGAGATGATTACTTGATGATAAACCACCAGAAGGGTTAAAATAACAGTACTTAATTTAGCATGCGTCCACAATTAGCCCTTGCCGATGCAGCCCAACCTGGAATAGATCATTTTAATAACAGAGAGCAGTGGAATCAAAACAGCACTCAGAAGCATGTTGCCTCTTAAAGTCCAGGTAGAGTTTCTTCAGACATCTTTGAAGAGAGATGCCCATCTGAATAGAAGAAAGTGGCAGCAGCCTTCATGGGCTGAAGTGATCAAGGGTGAGCATGTCGCACTCAATGTGGGTGGCTTCGTCCTGTGAAATCACAAAGAGAGTCACCATCTGTTGGGACCCTCCACCTGCTCGTGCTCTGGTGGTCTCGGGTGTGGACTTGAGACAGGACATTGATGGCCACTCAATTATACATGAACTCGTCCTCCCACTGAAAAGAGATGAGCAGATGTGCATTTAAAGGGGTATTCTCATTCTCCGTTTTATTTATAGGCGCCTTTCTTAACACGAAAGTACACCTTACAAGCACAATAAAGCAATCAACATTAACAAAAGACCCTCAGTGGTGTCACTATAGCATGAGCAAGGATAGCAGTGCTCTTCATTGAGAGGGCAGGACAAAATCGAATGACAGTTTCGTAAGTGAAAATGTATAGACAGAGTGAAACTGTTAATATGAGCCTTAAATAAAAATGCTGTCAAAGATGACACCTTGACTTTACCCGGTATATAGAGAAATATTGGAAAGTTGTCAGTGAAAACACAAAAGTAATTACAGTGAGCCATATTGGTGTTTCAGACAAGAAGAATAATGGCTTTACTACTGTTAAATTTGAGAAAAGTATATATAAACCATTATTTAATCTCAACAAAGCAATCAGAGAGGGAGGACTGAGGAAAATAGAAGTAGGTTTGAAGTATGGATCACAATGAAACTGAAACTACAATCTCCTAAAATTACTATCAAAAGGTAGAACATGATAATAATAAAGAAATAGTGCCCAAGACAGAGCCCTGTGGAACACCAGTAGAAACATAAGTTTTGATCAAAATGTCTGCACAAATTGAGTATGACCCAACAAGAGACAAACTGGTCGTTCATACTGGGTAGTATGAACAAAATATTGGGTACTTTTTCAAATAACATGAGACTTAATTGCATACTGTTAACAGTTAAATGAAAATAATTACAGTTTAATTGTATTTTAAATCTCTATATGTTATTTTATAATTAGATATATTTTTACTACATACTAGTTACACTTTGTGCACTTATTTCTATTGGAACCTGCATGTCATGCAATGATAACATTGTAATTTAGAAATGAAATATTAAATAAAACATTACAGGTGAATTTATGATAAAGTACTTTACATGTGTTTGAGTTTTAGCCAGCACATCAAAATAAATAAAAAATAAATTAGACCATAATGATTCAAAATACAAATTGAAGATTTTTTTACGTTATTACAAAGGGCACTTTTTAAAAGTTATATATATATATATATATATAGTGTTCTAAAAACTTAAATGTGCACCACAATACAATTAAGTGAACTTCTTTTTCACAAGGCCAGATCCTCCCTTGAGTCTAACAAAAATTCTGAAAATACCCACATGCAAGTCTTTAAGGTTATGTTTGCATAAGCAAAACACAAAATGCATAAAATTACATTTACATTGAATTCATTTGAAAATTAACAACGTAATACCATTTAAATTGCATGCACTCTTCATATCTGCTTCACCTCCTTTGCTAAATAATTAATCAGGTTCTGTCTAGTTTCACCCCCTTTGACCAGTCAGAGTTTCGCCAAAGGCCATGTCTTGGTTTTCTCAGTCTTAAAAGCATGTGGGCATGTACTTTCCCTCAGGGCTCAGAATTACACACAAACAGATTCCTCTTCCGTCACGCACCCACACAAACCCGAAAGCATATATTTCAGTATATCTCAGGGTGTCCAGACTACGAATTTTGTCATAGGTGTTAATCACAGTCGCGAAATCAGCAGCCGGTTTCCTATTCCACTATCGGTCGCAATTGGCAGTGTGTTTGCCATCTGTTTTCTTCGCATTTGCTTGCTCACTTTCAACTTGAGGGATGTTGTTCAATCTGAGCAGGTTAAAACAGAAAGCAAAAGTTTAACCACTGCTGTTCCCTCCTCCATCTGTGGCAAGGTTGAGAGGGAAATTTGGCAGGCGGAAAAGCAAAACCGGTTAAATAACTCATGACCGGTTTGTTCGTCGGTGAAACCCATAAGGGCTCCAGGAGCGATAACCGGAGGACAGAATAAGAAAGGGAGAGAGAGCACAGAGCTTCACCCGAGACCTCATTACATTTTCCCAGTTGTACGTGTGTGTGTGTACCTGAAGGTGATGGTAGGGAAATGTCTCCAGTGGTGAGAAAGCTTCAATCAGATTTATCCCCTGTAGGCTTTACGATACAATTCCTACAGGTGACAAAGTACAGGTGCCCTCTTTGACTCCTAATCCAGAGCATTAATCCTGTGGGTAGGTTGTGGCCAGGTGCAAGATCACTGAAAATGGAAAAAGCAGCACATGGAGTTTTGATAGAGAAGATGACAGACTGAATAATGGAGAACACAACATGTATGACTATCACAGTCAAATTGTGTCCAAGAATATATGTTTTTCCAATCCCAAGTGGAAAAAGGAGAAACATCACTGAGCGCTCAAAATAATGTCAAAATGTCAATTATTTACATGGTAACACAATGAGCCAACGATGGAAAATACTGAGCTAGCAAGAATTAATAATGAACTGAACAATTTATTAACTAATGTCAACAAAGCTTAGTAAATAATGTGCTACTTATTGTTAATTAATGCATTAACTCATGTAAAAAAATGGGACTTTAATGTAAAGTGTTTAACATTGCCAACATCTAAAATGTCAGCATTATACATGTGAAAAGCAAGTTAAGAATTAATTAAGAATTAAGAATAAGTTCCCAAAAAAAAAACAATTTTTTTTCATGAATTAGCTACTGTATGTTCACTGCCCTCATACTGTATTTACATAATTGTACGGTTTTATTTAGTGAATTTCTGAAGCCGTAGTCAAGTTTTTTTTAAAGGAATCCACCAATTTACCCAAACCTTAACTGTGCAATTTCTAAATATCTAGATAATAAATAATATCTATAAAAATGTGTATGCTTCTAAAACTGTCCATTCAAATTCTTACATGCACCTCATTTGTAGGAGACACATGACAAATGAAAACAATGTTTAAAAATTATTATTATTATTATTATTATTATTATTATTAAATTAAAAAAAAAATAATAATGGCAGTTCTTCTTCTTCTATTATACGAGTTATTAGAGATATGGAAAAGAGCACTGTGGATATTTTGCAAAATGTCTTCTTTTTTATGGGTTTCTTGTATGATGCTAGCAAAGCCAAGGCTAAGGATTTTCGTTTACAAAGATTGCAAGCACAGACTAAACCTGTGTGAAATGCATTCAGCTTTTTTGCAGTAAACTAACAGTTTTAAATCTCTTTTACACTCTTATGGGTGCCATTATCTCACATAATCTTTGTTTAGATAGCATTCGTGTAATTCAGTGCCCATGGAGCTGTTAAATGTTTTCATGTCCTCTTGGGACACGAGCGTTCCTCTGTCGGCAGGATCAAAAACCTTCAAAGGATCAGATAGTAAATCTCCTAATTCAAACGCACAGGCTTAGGCACTCGGAGATGCGGAGAGGGAGTGTGAGCGTTTGTGGGCATTGACGTATATGATAGATAGGCCAAATGAGACGTGATATAATGTGCAAGCAGTTGGTAATGCACCAAACCAAATCCCTTGGTAGACGGCCATGAAAGAAACTCACAGATATGGAGTCTTTCAGCTTTGTCTTGTCTCAGAACCTGAGAGCTGTTTTGTCGCAAGTGTCCAGATGGTTTCGTGTGGAGAGCCGCAATGGAGGGAGGCAGGGAATGCTTGTCAGAGACGATCCATCGAGTAGGAATTCTTATTCATAAGCTTTACTTCCATTTGGTGTTGTTGTGTAGGGAATTATGCTGTTATTTTAAAGCATAAACAAATCAAAGACACCTTCTCATGAATATATTTGGCAGGCACCCTTATCCAAAGTGAATTACAGCGCATTAAATCTATACCTGAACCCTTGACCTTGGGTATGCTGTACTCACTGAGTTTTTATTTTCTCCCGTGGATGGTTCTATAAAACGTGTTTTTGGAAAAAAATCTGGTTAACAACATTATAATGCGCCATGTGCCAAAAAGCACAGATGCACTCCAGTATTTGCATCTGTGATTGTTAGATGCATTGCATTCATAAATATAAAACATTGTGTGTTTCTAGCAAATACAATTGAAAGCTATCCATGAATGGAAAATTAGATTTTTAAGCAAAACTAAAGCAGAGCATTTGTCTTTTTAACAATTATTAATCTCAAAAATTAGCAAACATGATTTTTAGCCACTTATCATCTGGAATTCGTTTGGAAATTATATATGAAGCTATTTAAGCTGCACCTAAAAGGCCTGAATGAGTGTATTAGCAAAATCAAGCCAAGTGGATTAGCAAAATATTATTTTGTGATGAATTACACCCGCGGTTACACTGCTAGGACACCTGTGGAAGTGACTTCATTCATCCACTAAAAATCACCTTGGGACTAGCTTATTAAAGGTCATTGCAAAAATGGCTCAGAAAAGTGACATTAGTTGGAAGAAAAGGTCTGGCACAGTGGTATTTAATTAAAGTTCCAAAAGGTTCCGTCTCTAAATTTCATTTCTGGCAAAGGTCCAAAACAAACAAAAGTTCCAAAATAACCTCTTCAGAAGCCAATATGTTGTACAGTTTTGAAATTAAATAAGGAATGGGCATTTAAAAGAAAACAAAAAAATCTTTGTAAATGTTCAAGTTGGCAACTGTAATGCCATGGAACAGCAGTCCAAGTCTTTCCAAGACTGCTGATTTATGCTGAATTATAAATTATGAATAAAGTTACCAATGCTAGTAGCACACATAAATATATTAGAACATTAGAAATATATTTTTTTGTGCCGTTGGGGGTTCTGTGACTTTCTCAAGGGCACCACAGTAATTGGTGTTCACCTACAACTCCTGACAATACAGAGACTCAAACCCACGACCTTCAGGTCTCTAACCATTAGACCATGACCACCATGTGGGCTGTTAGAGGTTCAGTGACTTGCACCTCAGTTATGGGTATTGAAGGTGGAAGAGAGTGCTGGTCCTTCACTCAAACCTGGGAACTGTGGGCATTAGGTCATGACCACCCCCAGGCATTATCAATAGTTTATATTTTAAGATAAACTATTCAACAAGAAATTTGCTGAGATACATCAAGCAGTATGAGGCAGGACATGTGATAGCATGTAATTTCTTTATAAATATAGAGGAGGAATGTGAGATCATCTTTAAAAGTTCTGTTAACTACCAGTCAGAATACATCATTTTGCTGAGTTAGCTTAATAGTTCAGGCTCTGTTGGGTGCTAACTGTGTTTGCGCATTATGCGGGTATATGATTACCATCCGCAGCACAGCTGTAGAGTTAGAAAATGTGTAGAACTGTCCAAGTCTGAGCTGCAGTGATATCCTCCTCCACAGTCTGGAATGTAAGAGGGAAATAGGATTACATGGTTTCAAACCACCCATTACTGCTACCATTGTAGAGAATGACACGAAGGAGCCAGAAAATCCCAAGCAGAGACAAAAAGCAGTTTTATGCATCCACAATTTCAGATCTAGCAAGATGATATCAGCTCCCCAGCAGTTGGATCCAGCCCCAGGGACGCTTCATGGGAAGGAAGCAACACTTAAGCAGCTAAGGCAACGTGAACACAGGCCTCTTGGAAGATGCCGAAGCTGTAAGCCGCCTGGTTCACAAGAATACCGCCAATCTTTCCAAACAGCTGGGCAGCATATGTCATTTGCCAATCCAGAGCTCCGGAAGGAAACGGTAGTACCAAAGATGGCTGGGAAGAAGAATGCGATGACTGCTCAAAAGGGAAATGTGAGTGGGTGAGAAATCTCACGAGTCGTAAAAAAACTTTAATGAAAGATTTCACAGCTAAATTCTGGTGATGAGCAAGCTGGGGATAAAAAAATGGGTGGGCGACGTGCACGAGGGGCAAACAGGACGGAAAAGTTGAAGAGGGATGGTAGAAATGACAGAAGGAAGATGTATGGGAAACTGGAGATAGTGGCTTAGCATCATTAGTCAAATGCAACAGGTCTCCATCTACTAAAGTCCAAAGAAATTACGCCACTATCATATCTTCACAGAAGTGTGATGAATCCGATTCGATGTGTCAGCAGAGGTAGAAGAAATCAGATAAGAAATACAGAAATTTAGAGTCCCTGCTTATCTCGCTATCTGACCTTCCATTAATGCGCACATATATAAATAAACATATGCATCTGAGAGAAAGTCGCAGCTTTCCTGGGCCGCTGGGTTCATGAATAACTCAGATTATAAGAGGAATACATATTTCCATACGGATCACTGCCGGTTTTATTATTCTCAGCTACTCAGCTGCGAGGCGAGACGCTGTTTCCAGACTGGCCTATTTTCTTCGAGAGCCAGGAAAAAGGCAGCGGGTGATTTTGGTCTGACTTATAGCTCCCAAACAGAGACTTCAACCCTCTTAAGTCAGGCACTCACTATAAGGCTCTCGAAATCCTCACCAACCGCGACTCTCCAGTCATTTCTCATCCTGTTATCATAATGGCGAGCATATTAAACAACTTTTAGACTATGGGCTCCCTTCTCAACTGCAGCGCTGTGGTTGAAGTGCCCAGGCATTTTGAACAGAACATGAAAATGACATTTCTGGCTTTCTGTGCAGAAAGTCTTGAAGTAAACAGCTAAGCGAGATGATTGTTATCTTGTCGAGTGTGCTAGTGTCTGAAGTGCACACTCTGCCTGACACACTAGATACTACAAGGTTTGAGGAATGGAAGATGTGTAGTGAAATTGTTCTGGAATGGTTTATATGTTCTGTCCTCATTTGACCATTCACAGGGAGTTTGAATGATAGGCGATCTGACCAATCATGACGTTGAATCTCCCATGCATTCAACAACTTAACGAGAGAGGAGAGTAGATAAATGATAAATGGTGTGTATAGATATCTTTCCGCGTTTGAAATAAAATACTATACTGTACCTTCTGATGTTCATTCATGTTTATTTTGTGCTTTAACTAGAAAATATAAAAAAGGTTGATGTGACGCTTGGACTTTATAGCAATGTCACAACACAAAATCACATTTAGTGTTTGAATTTCTTCAAGTTTCTTCTTATTATGATTATTATTAACAAAAAGGACAAAACTTGAAAGCGTAAACTTTGTTTCATACCAGAAGTAACCGTCTCATCTGTCAGCATGTTGTCAGTTTCCTCTTTGCTCCACAATGTATTTTTCACTGTCTGAGATGTGTAACATAAGAGAGGCATAGCTTGTCAGACATAACAACAATAACGAAGGGGGCAGGTCTTTGTGTAGGGTCAGTTGTTTCACACTTGTATCTGATTTGGATTCATCTTGGAGGAAGGATACAGTGGTGCAGTGTTAACATGCTAATATCGAAATAGCCTGAGGCTATCCTATTCAAGATCGGTTGACAAAAAGATCATATTTATGTCAAACACATAAATGATAGATCCAGTCTCTGCCGTTGGAATGGATGCTAATTTAAATCCAAAGGCTTATGCGTACCCAGTGGGCTTGCACAAAGTTGTGCTAACAAGACCTAACTCTTTATTTTCCTCAAGGTCGCGATGAAGGAGCTGCCCTTCCCAAAACTGGGGTGTGTTAAAAGAAGCGGGTAGCTAATGATGAGCATTCACCCAGGCACATGCTAGCTAGGGCTGATTAGACGCCACCATCGTTTAACACAACGGCTACTGACATTTCTCGGGGCAGATGAAGGGGAAAAGTCGAGGCGAGCTTTAGAAACCTTCGGCAAGTTAGTATTGTGCAAATTATGGCTAATTACTCCTCCCTGCTGCCTGCACTCATTAGCCAAGACAAAGGGCATATCCCGCTGACAGTCAAATTACTCCTGGCATCATTGACATCACCTTTTAAAACCAATTAAATAATGAAAAAGGCAGGATGGAAAAGACAGGTTATGGACTGTTATGGAGGGACGGACTACTGTTCATCCTGCCCAATCAATCTCAAAAATGATGTATAGCAAAAATGACGTTAAGACAGAGACAACCATCCCTGAGAGGGCACACTAAATTTGGTAGCAGTATAAATAATTAGTTCGCTCTAGCAGACAGTGCTCTTGACTTGTCTCGTCTGCACACACTGCATGCTAACGCTAAAGCTAATGTTTGTTTTCAGAGAACTACAGACCCCAAAGGGTGAAGTTAATGGCTGGAATCTTATAGAAGCAAATTAGTAGGTTGATGTTAGTTTTAAATACTAATTTAGAACCTGAACAGCATGTGTTTGATGCTTTTATGACAGCACTGCTCTCACAAAAAGTGCTATAAAGGGACAGTGATAATATAAGACATTAAGACCATGGCACTTTTATACAGTACAGCTTAGTTAAGGTTGGGGTTTGAACAAATATTCATCAGTCATTTCCCTCTTACATTAGGGGAGAGTGATGTAAGACGGGTCTATTTTTATGCATGTTGTCCTCAAGATAAGTGATAATAGTTTCAGGATGTTTCCTATCATTTTAAATGATCAGAAGGCATCTGTGACCAAGGGTTCTGAAAATATGTCTTGACCTATATGCATCAGAATTATTTTTTATACCTGCATACTTTTGTTTCGATGTAACAGATCTAATTACATCTGTTATGCTAAAATTGTGTCTTACTTTATAACTCACAATTGTTTGTATCTTACAATTTTGAGAAAAATAAATCTGAATTGGCGCTCATGATTGCTCTCCTGATTGCAAGTTTATATAACACCATTCGGAATTTATCACACAATTGCAGGGTTTTATCCAGCAAATCTGAAATAATCATAACTTCCCACTTATTTTCCACAATTCTGACTTTATAACTGACAATTGTGAATTTGTATCATGCAATTCTGACTAAAAAATGTTTTTTCTTGCTTATGTCCCACAATTCTGAACTGTGAAAAAAAGTCAGAATTGTGAAATGTGAAAAAAAAAAATCACAGTTCCCTTTTTGTGCAATTCAGCGAACAAAAAGGTTGCTGTGACTTTTTTGGAGAATTACATGATGCAAACTCGCAATTCTGACTTATTTTCTCAGATTTGTGAGATAAACTAAAGTTATAAAGTCAGAATCATGACAATAAACTTGCAGGACATATTAGTCTTTTTTTCTGCTCAAAATTGAGCTCACAATTGCCACTTTTTTATCTCAGAATTGCGAGTATCACACGATTCTGACTTTATAACTCCCAATGGCTCTCGCAATTCAAATAAAAAAATCACAATAACTTTTTACATTTTACATTTAGTGGAGGAAACAGGCTTCCATACAATACCACAGGCCAAAAAAAAAAACCAAAACAGATATATAAACGTTTGGCAGATGTTTCAGGACCAACCATAGCTAATTATTACATGGAATGATCACGGTCGCTATTGTGTTACTGAATGATTAGCATATTTACAACACATTCATTTTTACAAAATACTTCAGAGAACACCATGGTAGCTGTTGGTACTTTTTTGTTAGCGGATGTTTTTGTTTGTTTTCTTTCCCCAGAGATTTAATATAGATTGTTATTGACAAGTTGACAATGACTGCCACATCTCTCATGCCAAAATTTTAGGATGACTTTGTATCCTAGATCAGGAAAAAAAAAAGACAAAACAAAACAGTCATCCATTCCTCTCAGCTATCATCCATCATGCTGTTTGATCGCTTAGAGTGGAACAAATTGCAAAGAACCTTAAGAGTCCTTTCCTATCTTTGTCATTCTGATACAGCCAATCCATTTTTTATAAGATTGCTTTTTAAGCCTTGCACAGGTTTGCCAAATGTTTTTTCCATGGTTTCAGCTATATATCCATTTATCTGTTTACTTTGCGTCGTCTGACTGCAAGCACATCATGCCTCTGTCCTTGAGAAGAGGGATATTTTGTCTGACGTGGAAACTCTGACCAGCTTCCGTTGCGTGAAGGAGCAGCCGGTGCCATTCAGCTGTCAGAGTCTGAGCTAAGCGAAATCGATTCAACAATGAGAACGTTCATTGAACACGCATTTGCGTGACTGCGAGCGTAATCCATCCAACGTTCGCCTTTGTACATTGAGCATCAAGAATTCAAAAAATTCATTGTGTGCTGCTCATCGCTTTATGTAAGAATTCTCTGGTGAAATCTAACAGCGATTAAAGTTCCACGAGAGCAACTAAAGGGCAAGCAACTAGCATCAATAAACCCCCTCCTACTTTTCGGAGCTCTGTCTTCATTTGTCTGGACGACATAAACCAAGAGGATTTAGATAAATCGATACTCCAGTGATTCACGCGCAGACAGCCGTGACGTCACCTGAACTGGCAACAGTGACCAATGCTAAAATGCACTATTGATAGTCCGAAAGGAAGAGGTGAAGATGGGCTCTTTCATCAGCTGATAGACTTTTCTTGGCTGCCCGGTAACTCCTAACAGCCAGTTCAACTGTGGAGTAGCTGTATCTTTCAGCCATTAATTGCTGATGTTTACCCTTTCCTCCGGGCCTAATTTTCAGAGCAAATGATCACTTGAACTCCCACCAAATCGTGGAAATGGAGGCTGACTCCGCAAATACCAATTTGCTAATTAGCCGAACACATCCAGCGCTGCCTTCGAAAGGAGAAGGGGGTCATTTCCTGCCATATTTATCAGTTCTAATTTGCTGCGAAACAATTGCCATACTGCCTTGCACCTTATTGCATCACGCTAATGAGCGTTACACCGACACCTCTGCCATGATAATTTTTAATATTTGCTGCGCCGCATATACCAGATTAACCTTTCGTTCATCTGCTTTTCTTTGCAACACACATGGGATTGTGTAACAAGGCCTGAAGTATGGCGCTAGTCCAAAGCACTGCTTCAGCACTTTTGTCAGCGCATTCATTTTACAGTGACCCTCTTCGCACCCGCAGCATTTTGATTGATGGGTCGCACTTACATTGAACATGACAAAAGACGCTGTCACTCCAGCGAGGGAATGCATATGACGTGTTCAGGGGTTTTTTCGAATGCAAAACCCATCAGGAAAGCGTCGGCACAGCACAGCATGTGTTTTCTAATGAATTCCACTCATCCTGACCCTCTCGCGAGTAGCTAGATAGATCAGGGGATCCAGGTTCTTTCATATTCTGCACGCTTTGTTTGACACACTTCCCATGAGTATGCCACACTGGCCCAAGCATGGAGTTGGGCCTCAAGTCACGTCAACGTCTTTGGGAAAAGATGATGAAATCTTTTCATCTTCCCTCCTCACATCTCCAGGCATAATTCAGTCAGACTGCTTAGAAACACAATGTAACTTATTCCCGTGCATTTATAATATTATTATATAATTTAGCTGGAGTTGCATCTTATTTCTCGACTGTAGCTTCGGTTTGGAATATTCATTATTTACCAATTTCTCCACGTACCTAAACTCTTGTGTGTTCAATTAATGGTTTCTGCTAAATTAGCTTGTGCTTGCAGCCACCGACAGAAGCACAGGGAGCAAACTAGATGCACCAACATCTATAAAACCTATACATTTCTTGTCATGCAGCATTATTACCAAATATTGGATTTTTCCGATCTTCCGTCTTTTTTTTTTTTCTTTCTTTAAATTAGCAAAGGTTTTGTTTTTCAATTTGGAAATCACTTGTGGACCACGGTTTTTGATTGAACATTGACAAAATTGTCTAGAAATAACGCTTTATTTGTTTTCTCTTTTCTCTGAAGTGCATAAGCTGAGACCAAACGTACAAAAACAGCTCAAATCAAATTTTTTGAGGTAAAGCAACATTTACGTGAAATATCTTCCATTTTCACTATGCTTTGACAGTGACTGATTTATTTATTTGTTTATTTTTAAATGCATGAAATGGACTTTTGGATTGTGAGCATTTTTGAGTACATTCCTGTGCAGCTCAGGCGTTTGACTCCATCTCCCTGTTTTTACGCACATTTTGAGGTACTGCATCAGAAATTAAATGTCAGAGCAAAGGCTGTCGTCAAAGTATTTCCGTATAACTGTCTCCCAAAACTGTATTCCCAAACAGAAGTAATCCATCTCCGAAAGCAAGTTATTTATTGAATATGAAAACTACTATATATTCAGTGTCTCTTCCCACTTTTCTGAGTGATATTTAGTGCCAGTAAATCTGTGATGAAAAAGTGATGATTTTACTCTCAACATTTTTTCTCGTAAATTCCAAATTTTGCTCAAAAGTTAAATTCATAATTCTGGATGGACACCCAGCTACTGATTGGTTAAAAAAATTAGACATCGTGTGCAACTCTTACTGAGGTGATCGTGAGTGCGAACAAATAGCTTTCTCCAGCTATTACAGACCACCTTGAATCAGCAGCTAGCTTAGGAAGACCACAATAAAGCCATTTGACTTGATTCAAACCCATAAAACTTCCCTTTCACTCTCCGCATGTGAGCGTTGACCTCATGTTTTGACGATACTCGGCAAACTCATCTGTGCCAATTAGTTCTGCTCTGACTGGGAGCGCAGATAGCAATTATTCTCTCCCTTTCTGGAAGCTGACAATCAAGATGAAGCGACTTGATAAAGAAGCTTATAATGTTTTACGCCACCAAAACAGATGGGTATACAGATATAAAGAGGAAGAAACGACTAGAAAAATCCTTTACTGATTTGACTAGAAACCTGATGGCATCTTTTATATAACTTCTCTATTGATTCAGATAAACCCCTAACCCTAGTCATGGCTCATACGTCTTGAACTTTGATTCGTTTTTTTTTTTGTTTTGTTTTTTTAAATCCTAAAACGTTGCATTTGTTATGATTTAAATTAGATTTAGAATCTTGGAGTTTGAATGCGTTCTCAGACTCTCGGTCTCCGCTGTGCATATTCACCAAAGATAAATATTATCCATTAAGCGCATTTAGTCAAAAATAGACCAATGTATTAAAGGCTTCCAATTCCGACTTTGATTTCCAGATGAAATCAAATGAGTCATTTTAAAGAAACTAATGACAAGTGGTAGCTAATGAGGGGCTGGATGAAGCAGCCTTTAATCAAGCATACGTTACTCCTATAATTGGAAGATCAAACCTCGCTCTACATACACTGTCGGACGACCGCGTAATTGCACACGTGCACGTGCCCAGATGAAGATTATTAAAGGTGGAATGATTAACCGCTCCAGCTAACGCATTTAAGCGTTATCTTTATATTTCACATCAGGCTGGGTATTAAAATCTTATCGACAGCCAGGTGTAAACACTGTCAAATCCCGGCGGATATCCACAGGCCTAGACGCATAGGAGTTCAGCGTAGAGTAATTGTTGCTTGGCATTCGGAAATGTCAAAAGGATCGCATTTACAAATTCGGTCAGGTACCGAGAGATTGCATTTTATCAACATACAAATGAACAGCCTGTGATATTTTCATGCAACGCTCAGCTCCAGTCTAGAATGCTAAGCCAGACGTGCCGGGGAAGTTTCTGCTTAATCAATGAAGCCGCACTGTCGTGAATGATAAGAGAAAAGAGTCGAATCGCAAGAGAAAGCAAGAGTCCAAGAGATGAACGACAGATTCACAGATAACTGCCACCTGAAAGCTACTTAGAAGAGACGTGAAATACTACTTATTTTCAATTTCATCAATTTGTTAAAAAAGCATATCTTTAAAGCCTAAAATTCATTTAAAATAAATTGTTAAAATAAGAATATTAAAATAGTTTTTCTAAAGGATTTGATATTTTAAAATAAAAATATAAAAATTGATTTGAGTGTACAATAAATAAATCTAGAAGTCTTTGATTATTAGACTGGTCCGTGGTTTGATGTCCAAAATAAAATAAAATAAAAACAGGAAACCATGATTTTTAAAGCACTGAACAAACCCACTGTTGAAAAAAAAAATAGATAAATAAAATGAATACAATATAGAAAGCAGAATGAAAATAAATGTTTTAAAGAGGATTTAAAATAAATTAATAAATAGAACCATTTATAACTAGAGCTTGAAGATTGACGTAGTGAAATGTATTGTTTATTACGGGAAATTAGTTTTAAAAAGAACATTTTTGAAGCACACATTTGCATTTACAGAATATTTTCAAATAAAATTATTACAAATAAAATGCGATATAATTATGTAAACGGTATTTAAATCACAGTTAAATTAATCAAATAAAATAGTAATACGACTTTCAAAACACTAGTTTTAATTTGAATTAAATAGTAAACACTATACTATAATTATTTCATATATTACTACTATATTTCATAATTATAGAATTAATAAACATTAAAATGCAAATAAAATCTCATTACTCATATAATTAATCTTAAATAAAGAAATAACACAAGTGCGGTATCATGAGCTGGAGTCAGGTTTACTGCTGCACAAGTACTTTGATTTTGTTGAGAAAGTGTGGCAACAATTATTCCACAATCCAAATCAAATTAAAGTTGACAACACTTGAACATTTCAATTGGACTGAGAGGGTTTGTGCTTTAAACCCATTATCTTGGTGTGGGTTATACTTAAAGAGCATCCCCTCATTACAAGCCCGGATGGGCGTCATAAACAAAGTCAAATGGATAATTGTGCAACACGCAGCTCGAGATGACATAAAAGTGAATTGTGCACACACAGCGGTGTGTACATAAGCTTTATTACCCATAAAGCAGTGGGCCACAAAAATGTTGAGGTTGCAACAACCTGTCATGTAACGGCCGGCAAACCGACCCAAATACAGAAATCCGATATTGTCACTAAACCCTGTCATAACAAGGCATGAGGAAACGTTTCATTTCATTCCATTCATCTCTCTGCCTTAGATGATAACAAATAGCCTATGTGCAGGAGAGACCGGGGCTAGTTGTCACAATTACAGTTTCATGAACTCTTAAAATACATTTTTGTGAGTTTGCGTGTTTACATTTGATTTAAATGTCCCAGTGTTGGGATATGTATATGCTACATTACTGCTTTGTTTGGGATATGATTAACCGTGGTCATTTGACAGCACTTAATATAACTTTATTAACTGCAAATCCCTGTTCCACGTTAAGAAAGACCACACACTCCTTCCTGAAGCAATATATCTTCATTTTCAAGTTTTTCTGCAGCCCAGGCCTCACCGTGCTCGAGTTATTCCTGTGGAACAAGGAGGTTGAGGATAAAGTGCTGCTCGATTGGCGCCAGACGTCAAGACACAAAAACCGGAGTCTGTCAAATAAGCAGAAGGACTGGCAGCTCCCCGATGCCCAGCGCATCTTCTCAGACACATCCTCCCAAACCAGCTGCAGGAAACACAAACACTGAGAAATCTACCTTTCCTCGCATGGATGATCCTGGCGAAAAAAAAGGAAGAGAAAAGCCTTCCCTCCAAATTAGTCGGCTGGGCGAGGGAATGAGGAGTGACTGATGACGAGTCATGTGACGGCTTGCCCTTCACACGGGCCGAAGACAGGTAATGACTTTGAGATTTCCAGAGGAACGTGTGAGTGTGAGAAACAGCCAATAGGTGCGAGAGAAAGGATGTGTGAGCGAGAAACTGAGAAAGGATGAGAACGTGTGGAAAGGAGAGGAAGGGAGATGACAGTGGCTGTCAGCGCTGGATACGTGTCAGGGCTCTTATGGCTTATTCACCCCGCAATATCTGCCAACTTCCTGTCATGAACACGCATGAAGCGTTCAGCCTTTCATATGTTTTAAGCATTAGCCTCATAAAGCATCCTTTTGATGCTTTATGTATGTTTGAAACAAGAACAACAGACTGTTCACATGCGGTCAGAAACATAAACACGACTTTTTTTATGTTATTATTATTTATTTTTATTGTATTATTTATATGATA
>JAUYWG010000060.1:11494139-11505860 GCA_034779775.1 Enteromius afrohamiltoni | reverse complement strand
TTGGATTTTGCAACTAAAAAGGAAAAAAAAAACAAACATTATCAATAACTAAATTAATAACAACCATTAATAAATATGAAAAAAATAATGATAATAATAAAATGAAATGACAAACATTACAATATTAATGAAGAATTTAAGTCAACTGCAAAATAAGATTAGATATTTTGACATTTTTCCTGGTTAATAGTAATAATCATAATTTAATTTATTTTCTATTTTCTATAATATTCTGTAATTTATTTTTATTATTATTATTATCTTTATTTACAGTGTACATTTTAGGCATTGCTAATGCAAAATAGTTTGCAAATTATTTAAAAATGTTGCTTGTTTACATGCCTTATTACACAGGGAAAAATGCAAGAAATATTCATAATATTTTTATCATTTTGTTTGTTTGTATTTTATGTAAATGTTTATATGATTATCATCTAAAATAGTATTATATAATAGTAATAATTTATATAATAATTTAATAATTTAAATCTATAATATATTGTATTATTATTATATTATATTCAATATTTATTATTAATTATTATTATTATCTTTATTTACAGTGTACATTTTAATTTTCCAAAGTATTTAAAAATGTTGCTTGTTTACCTGCCAAACAGTTTGTTTGTATGTATTTAAATGTAAAATAGTATTATATTATTGTGATACACACACACACACACACATATATATATATATATATATATATTTTTTTTATTTTTTTTTTTATAAGTATATTTAATGTTAAGTGTTAATTATTAGAGCATTATGGTCAAATTGTTCAAAAGATATTACTCCCATGATTCTCTGTGGCAACTTGAAGATAAGATTTTAAATACACGTTCTAATACATGCTAAAAGGTAGGGAACACATGATGGAATTGAGAAAGGAATATAAAGTTTCCCAACGCATTGAGACAAGATGACTGTAACACACATGCTTTTCCTTATTGCGAACGTTCATGTAGAAACATCCAGCAATATGCAGCAGAGTGATTTTGTTCTGCAGTCTATGTGTCCAATTACATCAGCGTTTGTTTGGTAGTGAAACCACTTGTGATTTTACAGTCCCACAATCCATCTGGCAGCCCATCCCACAACACACCGCAAATCAGATACGCGTGCATCGATCACTGACAAACAAACATCCCATTATGCCTTACCTGGAAAAAAAAACATGCAGAAATAGCTCCCAGATGATTATGCTGCAAATCACTCTATAATGGCTCATGTTTTCATCAGCGAAAGAGCAAAATTAGGCTTGGAGGATTTCATTAGAAAAACAAAATGTCAAGCCATCTATTATCAGTCGTAATTCAAGCACGCATCGTTCAGAAGGCCTGCTACCAGCATATGGTGAAAATGTAAGACTTAGGCACACCATTTCACATAAATTGAATCAATAGCTCGGATAATGAAGTCGTGAAACATGTGGAAGATGAGCGACATCAGAAGTTAACATACACTGTTACGCTGATTATTTCTGTCAATTTCTTTCTTTCCACTTTCTCACATCCCACTTATGCTAATTTTATGTCTCGATCGCCACTACACGAAAACCCCAAAAACTCGGTATTTACACTAAAGAGCTCATTAGAGAGGAAATAACATTTAGAGGGCTTTATGAGAGAGTGACAGGAGGACGTAAGGATTTATGTGACCTGGTAATGAAAAAGATTGCTGAAGTGTCATCCAGTCCGCTACCGCAATGATCCAATAATATGTGTCAAGCAGTCCCAGCAAGAAAGCATTAACAGCAATGATCACACTGAAGGGCCATCAGGCCTGCGTTGATTCTCCCCACCACTGTCAAGATTTACATTACCATTCCAACCAGCAAGTGAGGTTTTCTATGACATCCACAATAAAGCTGGATTTGCCAAACTATTTTGATTAGTGGCACAATAGCCACTAATCAGTTATTTTAAAGTGATTGCATTAACCAGATCTCAGGAGAGAAATTTGTTATTATTTTCATTAAAAAATAATTAAATAACTAAAATTGTATTATTTATACATTTAATTATTATTTAAATAAAAATACATATTTTTAATTTAATAATAATTTAATTTCAGAAAATTCTCGAATTAGATATTTGCTTATTTTTAATTCTAATTCAATAATTTGTTTCCAAAATAAAAATATTAAAATGTTTAAAAATAATACATTTTATACATTTTTATAACACTTTTATAAACAGGTAAATAAATTTAATCTTTCAAATGAAGATCCTCAAATTGCTTTACATTAAAAAAGAAAAGAGAAAAAAAAAAAACATCAAATGTGTTTGGAGCAACATGAGGGTCAAGTGGTAAATAATAGCTTTATAATGAGGGGTGAACTATTCCTTTAAAGCTTTCATTTTGTAATTTCAGTATCTGCATTCATTTTCTTGGATACAAGCAGATTTCAATCACTCGCCCTGCACACATGGACGCACACGCTAGTAACAAAACGGGGCACTTTGCCCCAAACCTCCATTTGCTTCTGAAGATTAAAAAATGATTCCATGCTAGCATATAGCAAATGTGCATCTGTGGTCACATAACAATCCCTTATGGCTAACTAATGGGCCTGAAATAACGGCTTCCACTCAACAAGTACAAAGTAATGAGTTCTAGCTAGCTGGCCAACAAGAGAGGAAGGGAGGGAGGGGGATCGAGAGAGGCCAAATCTCATCATGCATAATAGATTGTGCCAACAGCCTGCGTGGAGCTCTCGAGGCCCAGTGCTTCATCATTCCTGGAACGGCGCAACGAGAGGGGACACCTGGGTTACTGAGGACGAATCTGAATGAGCTCGCAAGAGCAGGAGCGGAGAGGAACACACTCATCTGATGTCCTCTGCTCTTTTATCTTCAAGTCCATCCAAACTGACCTTTTTTTTTTTTGCTCTGGTATAACGACAACATCTGATCTGCGTTAAAAATAGTGTTCTTAAAGGGACAGTTCACTGCAAAAAAAAAGGTTTTGGAGTTTCGCTCCAAGCTCCCCTTCTTTTCTTTGTGAACCACAAGAGGAGATAGTAGAATGTCAGAGCTTCCTAATTTCCATACGGCACAGTGAAATCATATTCAAACAATTCTTTAAGGGTCAAGTCGCATGAAATGCACAATCTAAAAAAGTTCTGTTCATCGCCAACCACATTTCTGGGTTTTTAACATGCAACAATCAATTGGTGTCTTCGACTCTAAAATAGAGATGTGAAGTGTAACTGCTATGCTCTGCTTTAACTAGCGTTTATAACTGCTAGCACATAAAAACAATGTATACTTGGTTTAAGTGGGGCATAAGCAGATGGTAGGAAAATGTATAAATAAGATTGAACAAACACATTTCCAATACCAATTTTTGCAAAATGTAAAACTAAAATTCTACTCTTCTCTAACATTTATACACAAAATTTTAAGCAGATCTCGTAAAAAAAAACGTTTAAAAACTATTTTCTACATTCCTATGCTATATAGCTTTTTCACCACATTATTTTGATGACTGTACAATCATTGTGCAAGAATTTGTAAATGTAGAAAAGCAGCAATTTTCAAATCAAGTATAGTATGCTTTAAGTAGGTGTGAAGTGTCACGAACCAGTCAGAGGCGTGCGGATCCATGTGCAAGGATTTATTCTTGGTTGGCAGATCAGGGTCAAACAACGACAAACAGATATGTAGGAGTGAGACTTCGATCAGGCAGCAAGCTTACCAAAACAGTAAACAGTCCAGAGTCTAAACACAGGAAATCAAACACGGGAATACAACGCTCGGAATTGGAAAGCAGATGCAATCACAATAATTGGCAGATAAAACAGACTGGTATTTATTCAGACGCTAATGAATGGTAAATTGGAGACAACTAGGAACAGCTGTAGAGGAGAGGTGTATTCTGGGAAATAGAGTCCGGTACATGAATGAAAGATCAGTTTGAATAGACATGACATGAGTCTCCTCTAGTGGGGCTTGAAGGCAATACCGGCTGGGAACGTTAAATAGCCCCCCCTCTAAGGAGTGGCTTCCAGATGCTTCCCATGCAGCGAAAAGAGGCAATGGAGCCTCCAGGGTGGTACAGGTGACGGAGACCCGCCTGGGCGGTGCAAACGGCGGAGAGGCCCACCTGGGCGGCGCAGAGGCAAACTTCGATGGAGCAGACGGCAGAGAGGCCAACCTGGGTGGAGCAGACGGCAGAGCAGGCCGGATTGCAACAGAGAGCAGAGAAAAGTTAATAGTGGCCTCTATGGCCGATATTGTACCTGTGTCCGGTTTGTGGCAGTTGCTCCCTCTAGCTGTGGCAGGTCCGGGCGAGAACTCAATGGGACTGGTTCGGGGCAGAGCGAAAGTTCAATGGCCTCTTTGGCTGGTTCAGAGCATGACAACAGTTCCATGGCCTCCCTGGCTGGTTCAGTGCAGGACAGTAATACAACAGCCTCTGTGGCCAGTTCAGAGCAGGACGACAGTTCAGTGGCCTCCATGGCCGATACAAAGGAAGGTAGAAATGTCCATACCTTCTGTAGGGAGAACAGATGCCTCCATGGTTGTGCAGCCACCAGCGAAACCTCCAGAGATTCTATGGCCAAAACCAACGTCTCTGAAAGCCGTGCAATCATTGGCGGAACCCAAGGGAAATCTGTACCACTGACAGGTTCTAGGGAATCGGGCCACCATGATTCGGGATCACTGACAGGTTTTGGGGGATCAGGTCATGGTGAATCAGGATTGTAGGAAAGTTCTGGACAGGACGAGAGTAGTTGGTATCCATGACCAGAACAGGAGAACAGCTTCAATTCTAGGAGTTGGGATCGATGGGATCCCTTTTAGATCGGCGGTTTCCATAAACCTCACTGGATCCTGGTGTGGCAAAGTATTCTGTCACGAACGAGCCAGAGGCATGCGGATCCATGTGCAAGTATTTATTCTTGGTTGGCCGATCAGGGTCGAACAACGGCAAACAGATATGTAGGAGTGAGACAGGCAAATAATCCAAAAATATTCCATACATAATCCATATATATATTTTGTCTTGCTAAAGAGTGCACCCAGGTAAGTTTATGCCTTGAGACCAGATAGATAAATTTTGTTATTCTCCTCATACAAAGCTAATTTATGGCTTTGTAATATGGCGGCCAAATGATGAGAGCTATATTTATGCTGGTTTTTGGAGCTTGGCAGCATATTCGTTGTAAGAAAACATAATTTCAGACATTCTCTAATGAGTCCCTCTACAGAATGCATGGGCTCATAAAAAAATGTCAGGTGTCCTCCGGCCTCGTAAGCCTGTCATTTTATGATTTGTAATCTAAGAGATGACGTCAATGGAGGTTTCTCCTCAGTTGCTGAGAAATTGCTTGTCATTCTTAATTATCTGGGAACAAACCCTTAAGTTACAGTGGGAGAGGAAAGTTTAAAGCATTTCCCAATGATTACAGAAGGCAGACGTCTTTCAGAATTCACATATCAAAGGGATAAATGGAAGAGAATATTACTCTGAACCTGTTAACTCCAGTACCACTGGCGTTCCCCGCTCTTATTGTGAAGTCCTGAACAGAAAATGTGTTCTGCAAGCAAACAGCCTTGACTTGAAGCGGCGCATGTGGGTTTAAATCACACGTCTGCTCTAAATTGACAACAGACTTGGGTAATTTCTGTCTACGTGGTCCTTGAGATAAGCTCTCCATCACAGTGCATGTCTGATTAGAATTTGCATAGATTTACTTCATGAATATTTCTAACTCATAATGATTTGTCCCTTTAGGTCTAGCAATACAGTTTGTTTTTTTTTAGCAGAGAATTAAAAAAATGAAAAGGACGAAAAATGAAAAGGCCAAAAAAAAAAAGCAAAGTTGCTTTAATGCACGTTGGAAAGTAATTACAATACTGTGGCTTAGAGTAATGGTAATATCATGGTAATTTGAGAATAATCAAAATATTAATTATGTATGGTGAGGTAGTTTGCAAAATATCATGGTATTTCCATGATGCTTATATAAAACATTGTAATATTAAATATAATATATATATATAATATAATATAATATAATAAATATATTACTTTACATGGTACATTAACAAATATCATGGGATTACCATAGTTTGTCCAAAGTGTGCTTGTAGACATGATTATACGAGTTTCTCATGGCACATAATGATTATTTAGATGGGTTTTTAAATGTTACAGTAAAAATAAATGTTTATTCTGTCCCAAAATACACAGATTAATCTGACACAAACACATGTTATGGTGCTCAATGATTACCATAATTATATACAGTGATTTGTAATAGTACTTTGCATTTCTTTTTCTTTTTTATGATAATGATACCATATACGGCAATTAATTATTTTATATCAGTGGTAACTATGGTATTACCATGGACATAAATCATGGTACTGTTAATCCAAAAGCATGATCCAAGGCACTCAATTATATTCTACATTTCTAAGAATTATAACACCATGTATAATACAATTAAAAAATAAATTAATAAAATACAACAAAACAAAACATGATAATGTAAAATTTGGGGTACATATTTATATGGTCTCATATATAAACTAGGAGCTCCGGTTCAATCCTGTGTAACTACGCTTCAACAAAACACTTCAGATCTGTGTAAAAGAAAGTTGCATCAACAAATGTGTTTCTATATCACTTTGTTAATCTATATTTGTTAACACTATCGGGTAGGTTTAGGGTTGGATTTGGTGTAGGGCATATTTCCAACATGACAGAGCATTGACTATTAGAAACTTATTAGATATTTGAATTATGAACCGTCGCAATATGTACTTATATCAGTGTAATAAAAGCGATTCACAAATTAAACTCAGTGGACATTTTTCTTTGAAACTGGGGCGAAACGTGCGGTAAGGGACGTAAAAATGGTATTGCACAAAAAGTTAAAAGCACAAGTGGTGAACAGCATTCTACCTGGTCATTTATGAATAAATATTTGCTCACCCAACATTTTGACTGTCAAATCCATTGGAATAAATATGATTCAGCTGTAGCCGTCATATTTTTTCCAAAGTAAAGTAAAACTCTTCCTCTTCTCCTACATTATATATACAGTATTGCTGATGCACTCAGTGCAGATGTCGAACTAAGACCCAGCGGAACTCCAGTCCAGCTTTTCAGCACATTGTGAGCAGATCTTGGGAATAAATCCTGGCTGCATTGCCACGTGATGCTGTGCTTGATGTTCGCAGCCACAAGCTTTTCGATGCTGCATCAAACACATATGAGATGATGAATTGCCACTGTCTACTGCGTGGCGCCTGAATATTCTCAAATGAAGAAGACAGAACAATGGGGGAAAAACAAACAGTGTTTCTGCATTTGTTACCATGTTCCACTTTTTTTTAAAATGGGAGTTTGCTTCCCCAACGATCGATTGCAAGGAGTACACATAGATGCCAATACAATGCTACAAAAACCAAAAACTGGAATAATTTTGGTATTGTGTTTTGATAATTGCTGAATCGTGCAACCCAAAATACATTTTATAAATGAATAATGATAAGTAAATTACCTATATTCTTCATAAAAAAGGAAGCCTCTTTCAGGGCTATTTGTAATTACCATAATTTGTCCAGACATTTTCCCTTCAATTATTCTTGCTAATGTGAGTCATTTTTGTACAAAGCTTTGTTTTTTTTTTTGTAATACACACATCTGAATAAAGCAGCAGCGCAACTACTGCCGTGATGTTTAAATCAATGTTTTTTTTTTCATTACGGTAATGAGAATTAGGGGCAAGAGTGCTTAAATGTCATGCAAATCTTATTGCTCATCAAGGCTTCATTTTCATTAAGCACAATGTATTTGATTTGAATATAACCCAACCGTATTCTTTTTTTTTATAAAACATTTTATCCTAAGCACCAAAATAACCGCATAATGTCCCTAAAATGATTTGAAGTTTGATGCATGTTCATTTTAAGCTCAACAGCACAAAGATAGAATTTAAACACTGCAATGTTTTGTAGGGTTTCACTGCAGTTTCTGGAGAGAGGAAGAAGCTCATCCATCCTAATGCCCATGGTTAAGTAAACACAAGAGTTTGGAGACAACCATCTGTACGTTTTAACAGGAGGCGTCCTCAGAGGCGAATCTTCCTTAATCTTCATATGTAGCCTGCACTAAAACTACAATCTGTAAACTGCAACATTGCATCCTATTAAAAACTTCAAGGACTTAGCGTCAAATTTCACAGGAACAACCAAAAAAAAAAAAAAACACTTTACTTATGATTATCTGAAGAGAATTGGGAGAACACTGTAAGTCCACAATTACTGAAACGGAATATTTTTAGCTCTGAAACATTGAGCAAAACAATGAGTAGAAGAGTTAGTGTTTTTAAAAGCCGTGAAGGACACATTTCTAGGAAAGCTTTGTGATATTGATGTGAATCCTGTTTAGCTTGTGCAAGTATTTGAAATGGGGGCTCGTCCGGGATCTGTGAAGTTTCTTCTACAAGGATGAGACGGAAAACATCTAAATAAAGACACATTCATCAAAGGCTAGACTCGCGATGGAAACAGATCTACCGTCTTTCATCTTTGCATTCTCAATTTGTCTGACAAGAGAGACACCGTGTCTACTTTGTTTCTTATTCTAAATTAAGACAAAGGGAACGTAACAGGTATGGCGTGTAGAATTAATCTCGAAGAACAGATGAATCTTGTCTGTGATAGGCCACGGTTTTCCTTTAATTTACTTCTCGTCTCTCTTCTTGAACTCCAGCTGTCAGGGGCTTTTGAAGGCCGCAATGCCATTGAGGGCGCTTCAGATCCTCAAAAGCGAAAGGGTTTTATGAAGGGTGCTCTACCCGAAAGGTCACTTGCTGGAGGGTTCGCATTCTTTGATGGTAATGAGGGGTTTTACTGAGGAGGATACTTTGACAAATGCTGTAAATACTTTAACTAAAAAAAAAAAAAAAGCAAAATAACCTCAAAACTTAACACTTTTGTAAAGATGTATATATTTCTACTCTTTTACTGTATAGACATGCATTTTTATATTTTATGATGAATGTATAACATTAGTATGAAGGTTGAGGAATCGTGATTTGTTCATGAAACACTGTGTGTGTGTGCACACACTACTACTATAAACAATCCTGTATAGAAAATAATTTTGCTTAAGCGAAATCATTTGATGCAACACATGCAATAACATTACTACGAACGCTGCTTCCTAGAACAAAAAAAAAATCAATAAATAATTCAGAAAAGGAACATTGAAAAAGTTGCTAAATCCACAATTTCTAGTATGTTAACTAATAAACCTCATCTTAAACTACATTAGTAGTACACAGACTCTACAGTAAGTGCTGTATATTTTTGTTAGTTTTAAACTAGTTTGAACTAAACACATTCTTTAAATCCCTAAATGCGAATATTACCTTTACTAGACTTTTACATAGAGTTTAACATGCATTAACATTAATGCACGTCAGTCAGTTTGCGCAACACTCAAATTATCAAAGAGCCCACACACATTCCCGGTGAGAACACTTTTTAATACAAGATTCAAACATACAGTGTTTGGTGGCATAAATTAACCAACGCTGTGTAACATGAAAGAGAATGAATAGTGTTTTTCGTCAGTACGTTGGCGTTGTATTCTTTACTAGGTTGCACTTCTTCGCAGCAACTGACCTCTAAGGTGTCTCACTCAACACATCACTGCCATTTCTAACACCTGGACCCAAGGTCGACCTCAGCACCTTTAGAAACGTATAAATGTTCAATCTTTTTTTCAGCTCGGCTTGTCTTTGCAATACAGGTTGCACACTTTGTAACATTGTTGAAACTGAAGACAAAATGTTAAAAACAAACAAAGAAATAAACTCATACACAAAACAAGAAAACATACTGACCGTTTCCCCCACTTTTACCATTCCCGTTCTTAAGGATTCGTTTTATACAGTGTGTGATCGAATTGTTTTGTGAAGGCTGAAAAATATGTGTAAGGCTGACTGATTTGACAAATAAAAACATAATAGCTGTGCAAAAGATTTAAAAAAGTAATATTGTAAATAGATACAACTCATAATTAGCTAGGGTTTGTGAAATTAACCATATAGATTGAATGCATGTACACAGACAACACTGAGATTCTCTCTACAGTAAAAAAAATAATAAATGTACATATAAAATAATAGGGACGGAGGGGAAACTATTATTTTTTTAATAAACTTATTAATCATTGCTTTAATTCAAAACTCTAAAGAAAAAAAAAAGAAAGAAAACATGAACTTAAGCAGCAGACTTAACGGTAGCAAACAACAGCCACTTTGCAATCTGAATCTTTGGTTTTTCCACCTAAAATATTCATTCTGAGTTGTGCTAATGAGAAAGCAGTAGCTTTACTGCGACAGACTCACTGCTACATAAATGATGTATAAATAACGTATTATAGCACAGAAACAAAAGAATCCGTTAGAAAAGGCCACAAAAACAATAAAATGTCCTTGCCCCCACCCCTTACAAGCAAAATTGTGTGTGATATAGCCATTTTTTTTTAGCCCATTGGCAAACTGAGATTGCTTTTGCTTTAGTTTCTACTATAAATCCACCAGATTTAGTTAGATTCAGGGTTAAAACAAATACACAACTTTGCTTCTTTGAAAAAAANNNNTATAAATTCATTTCGCACTGTCAATGTCGTACCGCGATGAAGTGCATTTCGCAATGGGGTTGTACCTCAATCCTACTGCACATTTTCCACCTTCAACCTGCTGGTACGTACAAACGAAACATCAAACCTCCATGGATTTTGGTTTACTGATAAATCTATAAAGGCTAAATGGAAGCATTTAAAAAACAAGTAACGATCACACCCAAAAATACATCCATACATAACCTCCTACGTGGCAAAACAATCCTGGGGTTTGTGAGACTTGAGGAGGTCACACAGATCTTGCACACTACTCATACTGACCAGCCGTGACTACGCCACACCTTTATTATTGCAAATGTTTCTTTTGAATTCAAACCAAAATCAAAACAAATTAGCGTAAAACACAAATCAGAAGAAAATAATTATAATAATATTAAATTTTCCCCAACAACACAGTCCACCATTTCTCTTTTGTAAGCTTAAAGAAAACCACCTAAGAAAAAGACCCATGAGGAAAAGCTATATAATGAATCATTTACCAAGACTAAAGTTTTACAAATTGCAATACACTATATATTTATTGTTCTTAATAAACAATTTGAGGCTGTATCAAAAACTTTGTAAAAAATTAGATTGTGATTTTATCAATCTTTTTATCCTTCTTTTTTCTAGTTTTCTGATGATTTTGTAAATGAAACCAGTTCTTCTCTCCTTCTATATCAGGATCTTTTTTTTTTTTTATATAACCATCACTATATATAAAAAATAATCACCCCTCATCTAAAACAAATGGTAATATTTTTTTCCATGTCTTTTTTTTTTTTTTGTACCATATCTGATTTACACACGTTTGGACTATACAGTTATATCCACAGGCAGAATATTATGTACAGAAGACACTTGCTGCGATACCACCAAGGCAAAATATGGCATTCAACTGCAAATATATAATTATGACATGACATTTAAAAAACAATATTGTTGTGTAGAGGATGGGTCACCGTTATCAAAATCTTCAGTCTTTATTTTGAATTATTTTGAGTGGATCCAAGGCATATACTCCATAATCATCACTGAAATATATATATATATATATATATATAT
>JAUYWG010000060.1:11462169-11494039 GCA_034779775.1 Enteromius afrohamiltoni | reverse complement strand
AAACTTAAAAATAAAAGAAAAAGCAAGAAACAATGAAACTACAAATCATCTGAAACCCGAGCTTGTTCTGATTAAATCAAGTCTTTGAAATTGAGCAATCCGTCTCAATGACTGTCAGTAGCTTGAGTCTAACTGGTGAAACAGTATATTGGTGGTTTTGACTTGAGGGTGCTGAACATGGTTCCTGCTGTCTTATGAGAGAAATAAAAATGTAAAAGACCCCGTCAACCTGTACAACCAATTAAATCACAACATTTCTTCATGGCCTATGGGAAATATGATTAAGCGAGATCAATATCGGGCTCCGGCCTGTCAGGTCAAAGGCAGAATCTGCATAGACGACTCACTCATGAGATTACCGCCTTCGAAAGTTTCACATGGCTGGCAAGAAACTACATTAGCACAAATCTCAAGTCAGAGCACACACTGGGACATGTTCACTCAGTGATTTAATAGGTTTTAAGAATTTTGAAGGATGTAAAATAGTGTTTCTCTCAGTGTAATACTCAAACAACAACAAAAAAAAAGGTAATAAAATATATAACAAAAATGAAAGACGATCTAGCATAACAACTTTCAAATATACAGTGGATTAAACAAATCTTGCATTTTGGCTACCTCTTCTTGTAGTGATTTAACTAGACATGTGAAGAACAATAAAAACAGTTTAATTTTGTGTTAAAAGGCAAAACCATAATGAACCGACATCCCACAGAACTGTCTGCATGGCTGTCCAAGTCCCTCAAGGCCATTCTTTTATTCCCCTTCTGTTATTGAATTTCTCTATGAAACCTTCTGCACCTGCAGTCAGCTTTATTGTCCGCTTATATTATTCAAGATTAACGAATTCAGAAGATAGAAAGAGTGCTGTTAGGCAAGGAGTTTTGATTCTGAGTCAGAAAAAAAAAAAAAACGTGAAAAAAAATTTCCAAAAGAAAATAAAAATCTAAACAAAACCAATAATTAGTCAAAAAAGCCCATCTAGACACAAAAGCGCCAGGACTGGTGGGTACATCCCCAACAGTTTAGCAATAACCAGAGTAGTCAGAGGCTGAGGTTGTTTTTGCTGTCCTTTGCAGACTATCCACTTGCCCCACCCTCCCACATCTCCTTAAGAGTCCAGTTTAACAAAATCATCCCATCACATTCAAACCCCCACCCCACCCATCCCATTCTAAAAATCCCATGATGCAAAGAAACAACACACTGGTGTGGAACTACAAAAGTTCCCCATCCTCCTGCTCCGGAGGTTTCGGCAAACATTAGGGTGGTACGTAAGGGGGTGGAGATCTGTATGGGGTCATGTTCTTGGGGCGGGATCCTTTTCCCTCCATTGGTGTAGAGAAGGGTGGTGGTGGCTGGTAGGGAGGGGCATTGGGATCCTCATCATGTAGAGGTGTGTACTCTCCCAAAAGGTCCTGGTTCAGAGGTGTTGTCTCTGGACTAGCCATGTTGGGATACTCTGGTGGAGGAAGCGGAGGCTTTTCCTCTTGAAGGATGAGGGGCATACTGGAAGATGGGGGCGGCTTAGAGTCATCAAGCTCGTCCGCAAAAATTATGGGCACTCCTTTCTTGATAAAAGTCGCTTGGTCTTCGATGGTCAGCTTGCCCTTGCGCTTCTTGCGATAGCAAATCATGGCGATGATTCCAGCTATCAGCAAAATTGCTGCAACTACCACTGCCGGTATGACAGTGTGAAGATACACATCATCGTTGCTCTGTCTTCCCACGCCTGGAGTGGGAGTAACAGGAGAGGCGGTCGGATCTGGGATCTCACCTAACGGGACAAACATGTAGTTGCGGCAGCTTGCTGTGCCTCTGACAGTGATATTTAAGGCCTTGAAATCTGGTTCCATAACGTGCATGAATTGTGGTGAAGGTTTTCCCTCATTATTGGAGATTTTTCTGCTCAGCTGCTGTATTTGCTCTTTCGGGCAGGGGGTTTGCTGAAGGCTGTTGTTGGTCCATTCTACTATGATAGAGCCCTTCATGATGTTCTTCAGTGTAACGGTGCTACTGTTGCGATCACCGAAAGATTGGGCCAGTTTCTTGACTAGAATGATCTTCTTGTGAATGTCATTGGTGACCATACGTGCATCCCCTTCGAACACAGCAGTAAACACCACCGGTGACTTAACACCGTTTGCCCATCGATTGACACGGACCTCAAAGGCATCCATTGCATAGAGGCCTCCTTTGTCAGTGGCCTGCATGAAATACTCATGCTTTCCTTCATGCTCCTGGTCTGGTAATCCATAGAGCAACTGGCTTGTGCTATTGAATTGTATCCAGGAATCATCTCCGACCACATCATTGCCCTTGCGCAAGGTAAGTCTCAACTTATCGGTAGTTCCATCCTCTTTGTCGAAAAACGTATCAGATGGAACCTTCACCTCAAAGTAGGTGCCAACGTAGGCATTCACCTGGTCGATTGGGTTTCGCAGCTGGGGTTTTATATTGCCATCAATTAGGATAACAGGGGGTGTTGTGCGTCTTGGTGGCTTGGTTGTGGTGGTCTTGGGTTCTTTTGGTATCGGAGTTGTCTTGGGTTTCTTTGGAGGTCTTTTTGTTGGTTTCCTGGTAGTTGGGGTTGCTGGCGTCACAGAGGCCCCGACATACACAGGCCTGGTCATGGTGGGCTGGATGGCGATTGTGCTGGTGGTGTCCATTACTCGTGTTGGCTGAGGGGGGCCTATTGTTGGAGTGTAGGCAGTGGGATCTTTGTTTCGAATGGTGGGTTTTACAGGAAGTGGCACAGGACCACGAACAGGTGGGGCAGAACTGTCTGAGGTAGGAGCAATAGAAGGAGAAGTTGGAGTGGGAACGATACGAATAGGGGGCTCAGGGTAAGTTGTTGGGGGGAGTAATGAGGGAATGGGAGTGGGGGTGTTGTTGAGCTGCCTTCGCACCCTTTTGGGCACATGGGGCTTTTTGTTAGCGATATGCCATCCGACGACCGGATATCCCAACTGTGCAGACATGGTTCCCTCTTTTGCTGGAACCTGAACACTACTGATATCAGGAATGCTGCTTTGATCCAGACTGCAGCCAAGTTTCCAGGACAAAAGAGCTCCGTTTTCAACCACCTTCTTGGCATTTCCCGGTCCTGCCATGAAAGCAGACATGTCAAACAAACGGTTGTTGACCACAGGCAAAATCTTCATGTGCTGAAGCCCCATGCCAGAAAACTTTTTCATGTTAGAAAGCAGCTCCACCCTCTGCTTCGAGCTCATCTTTGTGAGGTCAGCATCCAGAATGACGGTAAGCACAGTAACAGGCTCCTCATTGCCACAAATGAAAGGTTGGACATCGTTGCTGGCTGACTGTTGAACTGCAAGCTGAAAAGGGTCCGTATCAGCATGCTCCTCTGGGTGCACCTCAATGGAGAAAACATCTGGGCTTTGGGAGACTTGGCTCTCGTTGGAAACAGAAACAGATATGTAGTGAACGCCCTTGTCTGTCTCTAGAGGAAGGCCTTGAAGTGTGCCACTCTCTCCATCCCAATGCAACCATGCTGGTAGCATATCTTTGCTTGCTTCTGTGATCTGTAAAACAGGAGGAGAAATAACGATTACCACAACTGAAGGACTTGCATCTGAAATGTAACGAGGCAAATGAGTTTACAGTAATGACATATGCTCAAATCGAACACTTAAAACCTGAAAAGTAAATCCCACTTTATAATGGGACTAATATCCAATCGCTTGAAAAAAGTCTTTGACGCATTATTTTTAGCTTTTGTATTCAGTTTTTCCTGGTTGTGAGCACAAAGTCAGTATCTCGAAATTCACTAAGCCAGAAGAAGTAAAGACTATAATGAATGAGTGCTCTCAGAGTGGCATAGAGCTCCCTGCGGCATGAGATACTCCACCAGCTGGAGAGCCGTTCAATGCGTGCTCAGTCAAAAATAACCAATAATGAATCAATGGCATTGAGATGATCCATTAACACAAACAAGTCTCTTTGCAAATACAAAAATGCATCCTTTGCTTCCAGCCCCTTAATTTGATTGTTAATAAATCACGGTTCATACATTATGTAGAGCCAGTGCTCATGAGTTGGGCCATTAAACTCAAACCAGTGCACAGCAGTCACAGTCAGAGTGTAAGGGGATCAGCAGATGGGCTTTTTATGCCAATTGACAGCTTTCAAAGACACAAAAATCTACCTGCGCCACACCCCTCTCTGCCTTTCGCAATCTTAGACCATAACCTGTAAAATGAAATGTCAGGTCCTCAGACCAAGCGGTTTTATAGATTAAGAAAAAACTGGAACGTAACACGGTCCATTTCACTATATTTATACTGTAAAAGTGCAGCACAAACATTCTGCTAAATATCTCTTTTTGTGTTCCACAAATGGAAAAAAAAAGATCTGAAATATCTGAGTAAAAAAAATGGGTAAGTTTTATATTCTGGGGTGAATTACTCCTTTAAAACACAGAAATTGGTCACAGCTATCAATTACAGAACATGTCAAACTACGATCAATTCTGGAATCATCCTTCAATTAGAGAATTGATTCTGCACTGCCACTGAATCTATACTTACGTTTCGCATCATTATCTGTAAAAACCACAGCTAATAGATATACAGCATTGGCAAAAATTACCTCACATATCAGTTTGACTATAAACAGAATATCATTCCTGCAATGAAACATATGGCACAGATGGCATGCGTCTACTTTCTGGTGCCTCTTCAGACCTTGATTTAGAACAAAACGGAAGGTTAAGGCAAAGTCTTCAATGCTGCATTCTGAAACTAGAGCATAAGTGGCAAAACACACACGCTGACATTCAGGGAACCACATAGTTTCCATAGTGATGATTCATGCAACCCACACTAAAGACAGTATAACTTCTGCCAAAGGCATGTTTCTCTTGACTTAAGTGAAGAAAGCTAAGAAAGGCAGAAACGAGTGCAGAGAGAATGTCAACAACAAGAATATTAGGGAGTCGTTATTCTTTAATATTTCAGTTGTTCCGGCAAGCCTGTCGGGATGCTTCTGAATGGCCCATGCTGAAAACCTGCAAAATATACAGATTCCTTCATATCCCAAAGCCACAAAAACAAGGAACCAACTAGTGACCTAAAAAAGTCAAATCTGTCATCATTTAGCTACTTACAGATATGTTTTTTTAAACCATTTTCAAAATGAAAGGTCATGTTAAGCTAAACGACAAACGACTCTTCAGGCGACTGTCCATTTTTAACATTCTGCCTAACTTTTAAACCTGTTGTGCCCCGCAGGAGAAGGAAAGCCAAGCAGGTGTGGAGCAACATAAAAGCAAGCATCAGATGACCAAATTTCCCTTTTGGACGAACCATCCCTTTAACAGCCCCTAGGACCTCTGTGATAGGGTTGTAATAGTAAGGCCTGATGAGCAGAATAAACGTCTCCCCACTGAAATGAAGGAATTACATGGATAAATCGAAACTCCCTTCGTTGTGGGTCGAATAAAGCCGCCTATTGTTAGGGCACGCTTACGGGGGAGTCTGCAGGAAGAAAAGATGCCATTGTTGGGATATGAAGACAGCCGAAAAGATAAGATTCATAGTTCTGAAGGAGTAGGCTCAGGCATGTCTTTGTGATATTAGAGAGAGAAATGGAGACAAAGCAGGCGGTGGGGAAAATTTGAAGAGGGAGAGTCCTTTAGTTTGGCCAAGCAGATGTTTACAAGAACAGACTAACCCGTTTAGTTTAGTTAATTCACGCAATTTCACTCATCTCGGTGCATCTACATTTGCACACACTTCTTTAAATAAAGGCCCGTCACATTTTGAGGAACAAAGTATTTGCACTTCTAATTTCGAGACAGAATGACGACAGAGTGATCTTTGAAAATAACCCACTGTTACCTAGGGAAAACGACAGGCCTTTTTCAGCCGACTGTAGAACATGACCCATTTTTATGCTGAAAATTACAAATGAAATGTGCGGTGTGTTCAGGTCACTTGAGAGAGGGATTTACAAAATGTGAGACTGAGCCGCCCGTCTGGCAGAAATCAAAACGGCAGTCCATTTCTTCAGCCTTCATCTGGGTAAATAAAAGTTATCAAATGAATGCAGATTCTGCTTGCAGATTTGATTTTTTAGATGGGGAAAGATAAGGAAACGGAATAAAGGCTTACCGAGAGAGCGGCTGTTTGTTTATAATAAAAGTTTAAATTGCTCTTCAGTGAGGAGGGAATGTCAGCCTTTGATCCATGCCGAGAAACAAGCATGAACAAAAAGGAGAAGAAAACCGTAAATGTGCATATGACAAAAATAAAAAGAGATAAAAGATGAAACTCATAACTGGCAAGCAGTATTCTTTATCGTGGATGGGTATCGAAACACAGACATGTTATGAAAGAGCCAAAATTACAGCTCTTCTGGCCTTGTCATTCGTGGCGGACAGGTGAAGAAGGGTATATGCAGTAACTCAGCATTTGAATTCAACATTTGATAGGACATCTGCAAAATAAGGAGGGATAAATGCTAAAAGAGGGGCTTATTTGTGGTGGAAATCCACAGAGCTCCATTTCCTGAAACAATCACAAGGAGAACAGTCAAGGACACTTAACTAGTCGACCCCTAACTGCCCTCTAGTGGACATAACGGGAACCGCAACGTAGATTCATTCACACGGGCCAACGGCTGTGTTCGGTTTCCTTTGTTTGCAAACCCACCTAAAATGAGGAATTACAGGACCTCGTTTCTGCAAACGGAAGGCTGCATAAAGACCAGTTGTGCGGCTGAGTAATTCCAGCCTGCGATGACACCGGCACCACAAAGGCCGGTTGCTATGCAGACGGTATTATAACAAATAAAGACGAATATGCATCCACGAGACCCAAACGGAGCGATCTTGAGTTACATACTTCTCCCCTTCGACGTACAGTGACTCATATTTCCAAAGCAGTTTTATTATCAGCTGCAGGAATACAACTTTTCCACTGCCTCACTGCTGAGGCTAATTAGGTTTCAGTGCCAGTCTTTGTGCTGAAAAAGGGAGGGGCTGGGGAGAAGACGAAGAATCCTGCCGTCACGGACGAGTGTGAAAGAGCAGGAGGAGAGGAATTCAGAGAAATGAAAGGACAAGGGAGAGAGAAGCTTGCAGAGTCGTTTAAACAAAATCGACATTAGCAGAGACTAAAACATCTGCCTCCGTGTCTTAAAATGAGCAATCGCCAATTGGCTTTGACATTTAAGACTGGAGCTTTGTGCTTTTTTTACATTTTTTTTTTAAATTTATGTTCAAAACAGGACAAGGGGATGTTAAGATGAGCTTAGCGCTTCTCTCTTGTAAGCGTATCCCCTTGGTTCCTTTTGATAAAATGGAGGCAAGAAATGTAAAAGCATGAAGTAGGTCAGTGACTTCAAAAGGATCTTTTGCACAGTAGGTTATTTATGAATATCTGAGGGTCCGAGCATTTCGTGGGAATCATACTGATGGGTCTGGTGTGAACGGAGGGCTTTGGACTCCACAAGATACTACAGAATAAGCGGTAAAGCCCAACTGCAATACTTTACGCCAAGGAGAATTTAAATATCATCATCATCAGCTGAATTATTACGTGCAAATGAGATTGCAACCGGTAAATTCCCTGATAACCACCATGCAATGTTTTTGTACTAGTTTTTAAACTGCACTTCGTTTTTGTCCCCAAGTGCAACTCGCTACTTTTTCGTGAGAAAATGACTTATCATTTGCAAAGTTGATTTAAAATGCTGTTAAGGAATGGCAGGGGGGAAGTTCATTGTGGGCTATTGGTCTGGACAGGTCTGAATGGCTATGCAAGGGAACAGCTGTAGGCAGCTTTAACTGTTGGGCGTTAGATTCTTTGGCACAGCTGTCAAGACAGATTTTCCGAAAGTGCACAAAGGGGCTTGTGGTTTCAACTTAAAAATGCGCTTGACAGGGCAGAAATGATCCAGTGAATGTAGGATTACACAGAAGGCCTGGGAGAGCCACCCAACATTCAGATGGGACAGAGGAACACAATGAACAGATACGGACGGGGTCACGCTGTTAACAACTGTTGACATGGACTGGTTGGTTAAAAACCTCTCATAAACTGCTGGGTGGTCAAAAAAGACACCTGATCAGGGCTGCATTGTGTTTGCACTGCACTGGCAAGATGATATAAGCATACACCTTTATACAAATATCCAATAGTAGCATCAGCTACACAAAAGCATAACCTAAATGACATGCCTTAAGAAATATTGGTAAACAAACAGATTTGTTTATGCCGTTGATCTAAATGTAAAGCATTTTCCGAGAGCTCCATGCCATCGAGCATGCCAACCACGTGTTTGCAAGTAGTATTGCGTTATTACAGGGACCAACACATTTTATGGTCCATCAGTCATAAGGGAAGCGTAGAATAAGATTTGAGCAGCGCTTGGGGCAAAGTCACGTCTTTTGCACTGACTGAGTACACTGGCTGGGGAGTGTTGATGTGGCGCTGTCTTGATATACCAGTAGGGCTGTCGCAGTGGAGGAATTTCCCTTGCAGTAATTTTGAGAGGCTCAATAAACGCAGTACGCGGTATTGCCACGCACATATTATATTATATTATATTATATATCCATCCTTGAATATGATTGGGCAGCTTTTTCTGTTGATATTTCACATGCGCGCATAAGTAGTTAATGCGGTTTCACTGCTGCGCCACAAGATGGCGGCAAAAGTTGTGTTTAAGTGAGATTTTTAAACGGTCGTTTAACTACGCGTTCAAAAACGCTGATTCTTTCAGCTTATCTCCAATTATTATAAATATCTCCAAAAAACTCAAATTTAAGACCTCTTGAAATCATAATTAAGACTTTCTTGTTCAATTTAAAGGTACCGTATGTAAGAAATTTATTGTAATAATCATAAAATGTCTCTGTTTGTAAAAAAACATGTTAATTAAAAGTACTCGTATCGCTGACAGCAGTAGTACGGCCTGGATATTCTGGTTTAAAAAGCGCAGTTGCAGCCCTCAACCGATGTTTATGTTGTCATGTTTTGTTTTGGTCTGAAGCCCCACCCTCCATCTATCTCCCAATCACCAAGTCGGTAGTGTTTCAGCATCCAGGAAAATACAGTGCATTTGATTTGATTCATTGTCATGTGCGTTCGTTCCGGTTGGTGTCGTCAATCATGGCACCTGAGTGTGCGTCAGTCTGAGAAGGAAGGCCCGGGTAGAAAAACACTCTCCAGTATTTTGAATTTGGACTGCAATACCTAGTTTAACCACTCGGTGTCAATCCTACATACAGTACCTTTAAGACTTTTTAAGACCCTGCGGAAACCCTTTGAAAATGCGACGTATTTTGAAGGATGTGCCATGTGCTTTGACGGAACAGCCTCTCACCTTTAGTGTGCTCCTGGAGTTCTTGGCTTTAATGGGCACCCGCATTTGAAACACCCTGCCCACCACCGCCGAGGAGTCTGGGAAGCCGGCGGGCTGCGACACCGCTGCGACAGCGGCTTCCGCCTCACGTAGGTCCGAGAGCACCGCCGAATGCATAGACGCCTCCAGCTCCCTCACGTCTCCTAAAACTTCCATTGGGTTCTGGTCCCAGGAAGCCCGCACTTCCGTTACTGTCAGCGCCATTGCGGTCAGCAGCACTAGAAGAGTCCTGTCTCTCTGCCCCAGCATGGGGCGTCCCCTATCCCGGAACTCTCTCAGTTTATTGCGCATGCCTGCTTTTATTTTCTCTCGCTCGCACAAAAGAGGACGTCCAGTTGAGGGGGCAGCATGCACCCCGCTGAGTCCGAAAGAACTGATCCTCTTTTCAAAAGCTCAATCCTCTCCTTTTGTTCCCGTCGCCGGCCCCTTTTCCCTCCTTTTGTGGAAGTGCCCTCAGTAGTTCTGAAATCCCATAGTTAAGGGGCTGCCTCTAAGACCTGCATTGACAAAGAGAAAGAGAGGAATTAATTAACAAGCATTTCAATAGCAAAAGACAGCACTGACATGTCTGACCAATGCATCTTCAGAGTGATGTGTCATGTGAAATAAGCTAGGAGTTTGTTTAGGTTTGCCCAACCATTCCTTTATTTATATAAGACACGCAAGCTGGATTTCCATCCAAAATGATGAATTTAACTTGAACAAAATCTCATTTTTGGTTAACTGGAATTGAACACTATACAAGAAAAGTAAGAGAAGCCACTGAGTCTATACATTTTTAATCATAATAAATTACTCATCACAATGCTTTCGAAGCGGATGCCTGTGGTTGAACGCAGTCGTGTAATTAAATAGGTAATACTGAAATACTTTGATGACAGACTTGGCTCTGGCATTTAGGAATGACCACAACATCATCTCAGATGCTATGCTATGCTATGTCATCAGATCAGTCTACTGGTTAACTGTATGACTTTTTTTTGCACAAATACACTTCCATATTCAATTATTCATGGTCAAAAACCTTAATCTCAAACGGGCATCATTTTTTTTTTATTATTTGACATTTCAGTCACTAGTTTTCAACAAGATCATTGAAAATGCGCATGAAAACAGTTATGAAAAGATACCTACTGATCCATTCAAAAACTTACTAAATATCTTTAATGCATATCAAGAAGGTACACTTGTTGGCCTGACTAGCTGTTTGTTACATGACAATTACATGAATCAATTAGATCACGACCCAATTCAAATACCACCCGAGGTATCAAATAAGTGACGTATCATTACGGTGCCGTAAATCACTTTAGGTTAATGGTATAAGCCAGATCTTCGGTCTCTGCCAGCGCTGATGTTTCGCACTGCTTGCTTACCCACACGCACACATACACAGGTGGATCAAGACTAATCTGATTACCATTCACAGCTCTCTCTCCCTTTTCTCCTCTCACACTGTGCCTTTCATTCGCTCCCTGCCTCATTCGTCAACGAACATGTCCCTGAAAAAACACCCTGCACTGGAAGAGTAACGAAAGAAATGGACGGAGACAGGGGGTCAGTCCATAGCGACCGACTGGTTCAAACACTTCATAGGAATGCACACCATCTGAATTGTCTCATGGGGGGAGAGCTCTACACTCTAGAGGTTTGTTATTCATGCAGGTCTTTCATTCAGAGAGGAAGACGAAAAAGCCTGCGGTGAAAAGAGGGATGGGTTTAGTGCGGGGTGGGCCGCAGATTTTATGCATTTGAAGAGGGAGCTGCTCGGTACAATGCAGCTGATTTCCCCTGAGAAGTGCTCTCGAGTCCTCGTGTCCAACCTATGAACGAGGGAAGCGGATACGAGAGGGGTGAGGCGGTCTCTCACGCTCCCTGTGTTCAGTGGGGGTTCGAGAGGAGCTTCTTCAGAAGACTCCCGAACAACAACACCGCAGGTCCAATTCACCTCGCTATCCTTCTGAGATTCATTCTGAAAGCCAGCAGGGGAGTTACACCTATAGCAAGTCTAAATAATCAACCATCGTTTTCAAAGTCAGGTTTATTTTGGGGTCTCAGCCAGACGCCGACAAAACACTGTCTGGGAATGTTTAGATTATCATTCGGTGTCTTTCTAAGACATATGGTGGATGGGAAAAACACAAATACTACCGAGAGCAATAATATTGTGATACAGTGATAGAACATAAGGTGTGTTTGTAGGTTAAGAGTCGGAATTTGAGAGAAATGTTCAACAAAACATTAGATTTACTCTACTGTGGGTTAGCCAAGGCCCATCAACGGCCGACAAACTGCTGGGAAGCTTCCGCCATAGATTTTTGAATAAAAATAAATTCAAATCAGATTTTTTCAGTTCGATAAGCCATTTATTTCAAGTCACCATTGACTGAAACGTTGGGATTTAGTGTCCGACTGTAATCTGTGCAGGCTCTCAAGTTAAAGAGTCATTTGGAAAGAGACTCTGACATTTTTGTTTCCAGTAGGAAAATTTATAATAGCTGCTGATGCACCTCACAGGCTAACAAATAAATCTGCCAGAAAAATGTTATTTCCCTGTTTTCCCCGTGTCTGTTTTTTCCCCTATTTCCTAATACTTAAGGTTTTATAGTGAACTATTTGTTCATGCATGTTGTTCCAAAGATGTGTATCCTCATAATCATAAAAAAAAAAAAAAAAAAAAAACTTTCTGGCAATTCATGATGTTGTGCAACTCCTCCAATTCAATTAATCCTCAGTCAAGCCCTACCTTCTGGTTATGTCGGATAGTTAGAAAAGTCACGCAAGTACTAATGAGATGAGAACACGTTTTTACGTTCACATATAACGATTAGAGAACTGTTGTTAATGAATATGTTACCATTGAGACACCTGCACCCACGACTTCCTTCAGCAAGGCTCTAATCACACTCTTTAAACATTCCACACCTCAGACAGCAGATTATCATGCTGTTTTGTAATACCTGCCAAACACGTGCTTTAAAACGCCGCCAATCCTCCAGTTTTAAACTTGTCAAGTCATTCCTTCTTGACATGAACTGCAGACTAAAGACGAGAACTCTACCTCCTGCTGAAAACCCTGTCACCCTTTTTTTTTCTTATGTTTTTTTAAATCTGCAGAATGCCTGAAGTCTTATCGCACATCATTGATGCTGACAGGTATGGCTGGAGGTACAGTCAGTAGCATGACCCTCTTCAGCTTTCTGCACTTTTCCACTACAGTCCCACCATTGAGCATTCACAAAGAGCCTGATGGAATTGGCAGGTACATGAAAGAACTTAAACCTCATCTCCGGTTACAGATAAAGACGCCCTTTCAGCTCCCAGGAATGGTGGGCTGCTCTCAAAAAGGTGGAAAAAGGGGCCTATCACAGCATTCCTCCCTTGATCAGTCCGGCACAAGAAGCTGCATTGGTCGCAAGAACCCTGCCGCCACTCTCACCGGCAGTAGACTCGGACCCTTTCAGCAGTCAAACGTGACCCAAGAAGTCTTTGAAATGGACCTTTCTGCTCTAAAGACAAAATGGAAATCATTTAATGCGTGGGGAAAAAAAAAAATGAGGATCCTGAAGGCTAGTCTACACATGCCAGCACAACTACAGAGGGCCATTGTGTTGGAGGCCTGAAACAGTCCAGTGGACGCTCCGGGAGATTAGGATTTGACAGGGATGTATGTAGGCTGGGGGAGAGGGCAAGCAGTAATAGGTTTGCCGACAAGAGTGAAGCTGGCAAAGGGGGAGGAGTGCCCTTTGCCCTGGTACCATGGTGACACCTCTTGTCCATCACCCTCCAGGGGCCCATGCTATTGGACAAGCTTATAAAAGGCATTGAGTCACGCATTCCATCTGGAGCAAGTCACTGATGTTTACTCACAGCCTCTAACTTAAAAACAAAAAAAGAACCAAGGCGGATGAGTCCAAAGTGATCAAGTGCAATAACAAAAATAATTGCCACCTTAATTTTAAGACCTTAAAAAGACAAAATAATTACCCATCAAATCAAAACTCATAGTTGATACTGCTTAGGTTTCACTCATCTGTAACTGGAAGGATTAGTCGTGCAGACCTACCTCACTCAGAGCAAATACAGAATTCACTGTGGATGCCATAAAAAAAAATATTTACCAAAGCTCACAGCTGAAATATAAATGTGCCGCAAGAGAGATCTGAAGAATATGGTATAAATAAACATCAGCGACTGAAAACCCAGTAACCCGACGTACGCAAGGTGATGTCAAGTTTATTTTGCAGGATTCTGAAACTAGAGCTTGGCGAAATGCAAAATCCGAGCAATATTCTGCTGTTAAAATGCTTCAAGCTGAGAACTGAGAATATGACCACAGGCAAGGTGATCTCAAACATGAATTTTATTCAAGCTAAACAAACTTCCTTTTTTTTTTTTTTAAACAAGCAGGGACAGTAAACTGCCTTGAATTAATGTTGTCAGTTTCTTGTTTGTGCAAAAAGCAGTTATGCAGAATTATAGGAAGGAAGCAGAATGTGATGTTAAAAGGTGTTAGCTAAAGTTATTAGCTTTCGATTTGAGACTGAAGTATACATTATTAATCAGAGAGAGGTCCCAAATTTCATTAGAAGCCATCAGCTAACAGCTCGCTTAGGTCAATTCATACTGCATGTTTGTATTATCCTCACTGGTGTTGGCAAGACACTTGACGCCATGACTTTAAATAGCTACCCCCCCAATGTACTGCCAAAACAGTAAAACCCAGCGATGCTCTCGCTGTCATAGCATTATTTCAGAGAGTCCCTCAGCGGTAGTCTGAAGTTCTTCCCATTATAGTGTGGTATGCACCCTCAGCAGGGTCAGAGGTTATAACCACACTCCTCATTTGGCGAGTGAGTAACGGAGAGCGGGCCTCTCCCCGAAGAGAGTGACTGCGGTGATTAATGACTCCGATACGGTGCCATCAATAGCACGCGTGTGCAGTCAGCCTGGATGTCTGCAGCTCCTGGAAAACCTTCAGGAGCCAATCAGAACGCTCGCTTTTGCCTAAGCCCCGGTCAGCTCAAAGCTGACCTTCTCCACTTCGCACTGTACTCCTTCCCCACCCTGCTCTGACATAGCTGAGCCTTCTATTAATGGCAACTGCAGGGCATGAGCAAAAGAAGATAGAGGCTGGCTAAAGAAGTCATTCATGACTGGAAAACCAAGCCGGCCCTGGCAAAAGGATGAAAGTCGCCAATGCAGCCCAGCAACCCAGACCCAAGCCAGTTTACTTGTCAGTGACAGTGAAATGAGAGGATGAATTCTTTCTATTTATACCCGACTTTAGCAATTTCTGTCATTAGATTATTATTTATACTATTTTAGAGCTATAAGTTAAAGAAATAAATAAAACTGTTGGTAGCCTAACACCTTAATGACAAAATTGCATTTTTGTGTTTATTTGTAATGTCTTAAAGACCATATTTAGACACATCTAAACTCAATCTTACTAACTAGTAAAGGGATAGGCTAGTTAAAAAAAAAAAAAAAAAAAAAAAAAAAAAAAAAAAAAAAGGAAAATGTCTATAAATTACTATCCTCATGCTGTTCCATACCCGTACGTTCTTTGTTTATCTTCGAAATCATGACATCATGGGTTCAACCGTAACTTTATGAAGTTACGATAATACTTTTTGTGCATAAAGACAACAAAATAACTTAACACTGGACTGTTTTAACAATGTCCTTACTATCTTTCTGGGTTTTAAACATGGTGGTTGCATTGCTGTCTATTAGGGTTGGGCCGGCATCGCAGCAGCAGCAACCAGCTCACAAAAAACACACTTAATCTATTGTGGCAAATAATTAATAGCATTATTAATGGCATTAATAATAGAGCGCGGTAAATCATTTCCACGAGGGGAAAACAGATATACATGCAAAGAAACGGGCCCATTTCAAATCTGCGTGCAATTCAAGCACTCACGCGTGCAATCTTCTCTTACCTGCTCACATGAGGGGCAGGGCTTGGTGTTTTAGTTACAACTTAACAACCCCCATTAAACCCCCCCCCCAATACCATCATCCATTGCAATGTTTCACATCACATTAGATTAGATTGGTCGACATCGCCCAACCCTACAGTCTATGCAGGGTCAGAAAGCTCTCAAATTTAATAAAAAAAAAAAATCAAACTGTATGCCAAAGATGAACAAGGTTTTATGGGTTTGGAACAACATGAGCGCGAGCAATTAGCTTAATAAAAGAAATCTTTAATAAGCTGCAAATTAGGAGTTTGAGGCAAAAGTCATGTTTAGCAGTTTACCCAAACTAAAGTGTGACCAAAAAAAGGAAAAAAATGTGTATGATTTAAGCATTTCCCTGATTCATTTCAGTGTCTGAAAAACCACAATGTTAAAATTCCATGACATTTCAAGGTTTGATCCCTTGACAGTAGAGATATAATTTGAAGAGAAGGAGCACTGGGCCAGGAAGCGTCACTGACCCAAAACCTGTTTTTCTGACTTGAGCGCCATAGCCTGAAGTGTTTGGAGCATGTGCGCTAACCGTTACACCGTGACTCTGACAATAACATATTTTAATCGCTGAATAAGTTACTTTGCTAAGGAAACATCAGTAGAGGGAAGCAAAATATGGAAAGACAGGGGTACGGAAACAAATAGAAATACAGCAAGCTGCTCTGAAATTGTCATTAGACAACGGCTGTTTACATCAAAGGACGTTGCATAGTTAACATTCACAACTTCTTGTTGCATTATGTCATATTGCGTTTTTCTTCTATGTCCTTGTGACTCACTATCCCCTGAAATTGAATTTGCTCTCTGACGCAGAGTAAACTCCAGTGTGCAGGCATGCCAAGAACAGCGACCGTGTTATGTCCCTTAACAATTCAATTCATGAGATGCATGAGCGAATCTGGGTGAGCCTTTGTGGTCCACAACAGGAAATAACGGCATGGGGTAAATCCATATTAAAACAACAGAGTGAAACAAAACAGATAAAAAAAAAAAGCCACCGGCATGCCTGCTGCAGCTGGGGCCCGGGCCATCACACCCAGGGTCCTTCTTAAAAGAAAATGCCCTGGCAAACACACACGTCTAAACATGCTTGTAGAGCAAACATGAACCGAAGGACCCGTCGGCATCCCGATACTCGAGAATGGGGTGTGGAGGACACATTGACCCCACATGCATGCCTACAACAATGGGAGTCTTTAGCCCCTACGGCTTATTAAAATGACTCCATCTCGAGTTCCAACGCCCACCTGTAGGCCACTGGAAAATATGTTTTTAAAAACCAAGCTCTTAAATGGATTATGTCGCAATTATGTACACCCCCGCTTTCCCTTATCACGTTAATAAGCAATGAATGCATTAGAGGCATTGAAAACAAAGCTATTGGATAATAGCGGCATTCAAGAATGACGCAACATGATTTTTCTGCTCGTATCTTGCATGGAAAGCAGCATTTGATGCCTCTGTGCTTTAAGATATGAAAAAGCCACGGTAGCGGTGCCGTACACCTCTCTAATGCGTTTTTAATTTGATGACGAGCTAAAATGAATCGCGAGAAACAATTTAGGGAATTGCGCCGCTTTCCCAAACGAGAAGGAACGCGTGTTCACTTTGATTAAAACTCGGTAAAGTCAGACATCAGCTCTTTCTCTCAGATGGCAGTACGGCTCGTGAGGAGTCTGACTGTGCTCGGTTTTAGAGCTTCCTCAGTTGCCTGTAATTATGTGACAGCAACAAAACGATTACGAGATTACAAAAAAAGGTCATACTCGTTAAATCCCCCGATTTTGTAGGTAGCATGATAATGCTTTTCAGCATAAAGCGCTACTTACAAAGCTTGTTTCCAAACACGTGCCTAGTTACAATAAAGAGTACTTCAAGATGCGATATCCTTCAAAAAACAGCGATAACCTACATCCAAGCTATAGAGTGCAATCTCTGAATTTTAATAGCTAGTCAATTTGATTGATTACATTACCGCAATGATTGTCTTGGGGCAGTCATTCGGAGCAGATCTTCACACTACCCTTAATAGATTCTGCTTAAACCCTCCAATGTTGCCGAGACATGATGTGACTTGAAGTCAGTCTTTAAATTTGGTAAATAGAAATCATATAGGGTAAGAGGGGCCTCTATAACAACACCTTTGTAATCATGTCTGATGAGCTTTGCTAAACTTTGATCACCTTGAGAGAATAGCTCCTTTCCTCACAAAGAATAGAGTAAACAATGGAGGGCCCCAAGAGGGCTGCTTCTCTGGCAGGTGCTTTTCACGGGTGGATCAGATTCTTGTTAAAGACCACCACTCTTGGAGCAGATAGACAATTGAGGCCAGTTGGTAGAGGACACGAGTGACAGCTGGGAACCCCCAGGCTCTTAACATGTACCAGGATACCATCCTGACCCCAACAAACACCCCAGAGATGCACCCCAACAGCTAGAAGGGCAGTCCTCCCAATTCCTGGCAGAATTTGTGGTTGCGTGGATTTATTTCACGTTTCCCCTCTGGTAGATACATGATGTTAAAATAATCTTCAAATAAATCACCATGAACCAATGTTTGCATTTTACCAATTCGCCATCTTTAAAAACAACTAATATTATCTTAATATTGTGGGCCTTGGTTTTATCCATTGGGATTCGATTAGGATTGCCATGTAATGGAACACTTCCTAAACGTTTCAGAACTTTGGCGAGTTTTTTGTGATTTTTAGAAACTTTCAAAAAATAAGTGCCTGGAAATTCTCCACTCCTTTGCAACCCTACTTCTGATTGGATTACGAGAACAGCTACACACATGGCATATTGTATAATATTGTTTTAATAGGCACCATGAGTTGTTTAGGACGTTGGCTTTGTTGACATATTTCAAAATGATTACTTTTGGTGGAAGGCGAAAGGAAATAATTACAACTGTTCTTTCTCCTTTGTGCACTAATGAATCATTCACCTTAAGACTCTTAATGTGTATTATGAAATTAAAAAGGGTCAGTTTTTATTTCATGCTGACTGCGGGGAATCTGCGTGTCAGCTTGGCTTACAAAGACGCACTGCATTCTGGGAATGTTTTGGAATATTGATATACAGTGCATAAACACATATTGTCTCTGGCCGTCCAGACAAAAGGTCATTGTTGGTAAAAATCTTATTTTTTATCACCAAGGTGGCTGTAAACAACAAACTCGCATTCAGAAAAATACTATCTACACGGTCAGATCAAAAGCGCACAAGACAAACAAAAAGACAAAAACATAAAATGGATAAAACTGCTCCGTGAACGATGAACCACAAAGTAGGAGAACCAAATTACCTGCCCTAATGAATCAGAAATGGCGATATGCTAAACTGTCCAAAAAAAGATTCAATTAAATACAGCAATAAAACCCAGTTCAAGGACAAAAGATCCTGAATGATACAGCTCTTATTCTGGCAGAGGCTAATCCAAACCACACACATATCCTTGCCCTACGAATTTATCAGCGTTGGAAATCTCATTCAGGTTTCAGGATATCATGGCTGAAACCGTAAGATGGCCAGATGGCCCTCCTTCACACACACCGGCCCTAACGCCGCTTGGCAGCAAAGGGAGGGAGTGAATCTGCAATATCTGTGAATGAGCTGCAAGGTCTCGAGGTGCTGGGCTGAAGCAGTGCAATGCTGGGACTGTCACATTCGGCACACAGATACGGATGGCCGGGGGGGGCAGGAAGGATGGCGGGACGGCAGACGTGAGGAATAGGAGGAGGGGTGCTGGAGTTTGCTAATGTGCGAAAATGAAGGACAACCCACAAGGGGCCCAACAATGGCATTCGGTGCCTACAACAATCAGCAGTTCTGTTCTCTTTTGTGTCTATAAACCCTCTGCAGAACAGCATGCTAAACCATACATCTCAAGTGTGCAGGTTTTTCTTGCGTAAGATGCAACCGAAAGTGAGCTCTTCAAAGAAGATCAATGTTTGTTTAGAACTAAAGCAAGTGAAACACATTTTCGTTTGCTGCAACTTTGATGGCAAGAATTGATCAAAGCCATCGCTTTCCCAAACAGTAAACGGACTCAATGTGGCGAGAACGGTAAGTAGTGCCCTTAACCCAAATTAGAGGGGCAACAGATGGCCTGAGAGACATAACTACCGACTTGTTTAACAGAAACACAACTGCTAAGTCTGTCCCAGATCAATGGTCTGTGTCAATAAACACCTCACAGTAGACATCAACAACCCAACTGTGTATTTAACGCAGATGCCCAGATACACATGGGTTCGGGTTAGACAATAACACAACCTCTCAAGGATATCTTGCGTTTGTTATGATACCAGGAAGGCTCGAACTGTACCCCGCGGACACGGACACAAAATCGCTGATAACACTGTGCCGAGATATCTGTGATACTTCCGAAGCCTACACCAGTCGAAAAGCTCATCGCTTTTTTGTTCAGGAAAACATTTCCTGGAATATAAGTCACATAAATCAAACACGCAGAGATATTAGAAAAACAACAAGAAGCCAAATGTGAGAGCAAACTAAAAATAATCACATTCAGAGACTCTTTTTGGATGACAACCCCGAGTGATCCTATTCTTTTTGTAGCATGCTTAAAGAGAGCTGCAATTTCGACCTGAAAGAGGCAAACAAATTTGCAGAAAATAACATGCACTGTACTAAAAGACCTTTGTCCTCCTTCACAGTGATGGCAGCAAGCCACCACTGCAACTTTTCAGACGTTTCTGCAATGAATTACTGCGTTGATAAGGTTTCAGTCTTTGGTGTGATTTAGTTTTTTATATTAATCTTTATTACTTCACTTTACAATTTGAGAATGTTCTGTTGGCATGCACCAGGAATGCTTTGTTCCATTCTGCATATGGAAGAAAGTGGAAATGGCGAGACTTACATGGGATAGAAACAAAATACGCTGCAATTCAAAGATTTAAGTAGTTAGTTGGTGGGAAAACTCAAGATGACTAATGTTTAGAAATCTAAAAACCTTGAACTAGACAAATACATAAGTCTTCATTTCAGTGCCGTTTCAAACGCCCACTTGCATTCACTTACACGTTTCATTCATAAGCGTCTTTCTCCTTGCGGACATGCATTCCTGAAGCAGCCATACCTTACCAAGGCAACTACCTTCCCACACACACACGAAAATCTGAACAATGTGGATACACCCTTCTCCATTGCAGGCTAACAAAATGGATGCTGCTGGGATGGCAATCTGTTGGGGTTTTAGTTTACACTGTGTGAGGGAGCACTTGAAATAACTCAACAACATGGTGGTCTCGCATGAGGAGGAGAATGCCTGACTCCACTCCACAGACACCGGGAAGTGTGAAGACACGCAGTTGTGTTGACTCGTGAGAAATAACACACACACGCGCGCGTTCTACAGCGCTTCTGCTGTATTTACTAGGTCAGCACTACAAGTTACGAACCAGTTGGAAGGTTGGTCTGTTTGTCAACGTCAAACACACCTGGTCTGGCCCATTTCTCCCACCTCCATGTGCCTCTTTAAAGCACACATTATCAGAGGCTAAGATCTCAACACCAAAGCCGGTGTGAAAAGTGTGCTCTAGCCAGCGTGATATTTGCTGTCTCAATGGCTTAATGATTTAAGGACTGCTGGGTTAGATGAGGCCTAACTAATTATTAGTGTCGGCACAAAAAAAAAATTACCGTGATATTAATGGTTAAAACCTGTGAAAATGCGGTAAAACATGTAAAATGGTAAATTCCTGTTTTTGTTTGAATTTGATGTTTTTCTTTGTTTCTAAGGGTTGCATATTACATGTAATGTTGGTAAAAGAATGTTTAATGCAAATTTCAGTTTAATGAGTGCCACCAATCCTTCTATATGTGTTACTATTTAAAAGCTGCTTGTGATGGGCTTTGGTTCATCATGTGTATTTCTCATCACCTGCATCTGGTGCTTTTCAGAGTATTTCAGAGGTACAAACACATGTCATTACATTAACAGATTGATATATATTAACATTATATCAGTTCATTAAAATTACGGTATTTAACTGTAACAAACCTAAAATGTTGTTACTGTAGCAACCACAGCTGCAGATTTTTTACCGTAAAATTTATTGGAATTGTTTTTGTTGTTTTTTTTACAGTGTAACCTCAAAATGAAATAATTAGGGTTAAGTATAATGTAGAGCAATAATAGCGATGCTCATCTAATCAACATTGTTTCTGGGATTTACTGTAAATTTCACTGAGGAGTACTCAGTACGATATTATCCCACAAACTGACAAGTCACGAGGACACCCCCCTCCTCCACACCAGTGGCATTCAAAGAAAATTAAATTGACGGATTTAAGATTCACAAGGAGTGGACGGAGCGCGGCCTGGCGCATGCCCTGAATTTTAAACTCTAATCAGACCCCCTGCTTATTGCCCACACTGATTTCAATTGGCAGTGAAAATGGCGTAGCTGAAAACAGAGACTTTGGAAAGATATTAGAAGAAAGGGTCCGCTTTATGGGGTCACGTTCTTCTAAGATTTATTATAAATATGGGGGCAAAGTAAGAAGATAAAGGAAACGTCTCAATGTGAGAAGAAAAAGCAAATGACCTAGACCAAGGACGTATGAATGTTAAAACAGTGATCGATAACAAGCATAAAAGCATAGAGGAATATTCCAGAGTGGGCCCTGCTGTAAGAGCGTTAAGACTGTACGAGGGCGGTAAAGGGTGCTATTTTTGTGCGTCATAAAGACAACCCACTGCACATGGTGGGCTCTGAGTTTCTACTCTATTAGACTCCAGGTCCCCTCAATGTTCACAAATAATAATAAAATATAAAATAATAAAATAGATATGTTACTAATTTCCATGACTTATCAAGGTCTATATCAAACTTGACATATTATATATTCTTTAATAATTGTTATGAATCACAAGATGTTGTAGTCCATAACAATATCATCATTTATTTAAAAGCATCTTAAATAGCTAAAAATCAAGATATCTTCTTTTCCGCATCACCACACCATATCATATCATATATTTTTCCTTTAAATTGATAAAATTGTCTCAGACGTTAAAGGAAATGATGTCACTTTCACTCACTGATAAGATCTGAAGCACTGTAAAGTATCTGTGCTCTCTCTGTGAAAATATTTTAATCTAAAAACTTCTTACACCAAAAGTAATTTTTAAAAGAAAAATCAGCTCTGTTACCACAATATCAGAAGGAAAACAGAATGTATTACTGATCTCACACTGGGTTATTTAAAGCTCTTTTAGTGTCATGTGTTCTTAGCATTTATGCTAGCGAGTTTTTGGAAAAAAAATCTAACAAAAATGTCAATTCTGTTATACTACTGTCTTCCTTGTAAGTCTACCTAGATAACAGAGTTGATGGGGACAGACAGGGACACCAAATGTACCTGCAATTATAGAATAAGTCATATATATATATATATATATATACACATACACACACACACGTATATTTATATTAAAAATAAGTTGGATTATATATAGATATATATTTTTTTATATATGTATACACATGCATGGGTGTATACATTATATACGTAATATGTGCGTGCATTGTGTAGTCTATATTTATTATGTACACAAAAAACTTTTAATCATTGCCCAGCACCAATTATAACTTTGGAATGGTTTCCAAGAAAATATGAAACAGTTGTTAAGGAGGTGATAAAAACATCAGAATTTAGATGAAAGATGTTTCTTGTTTTCAAGTAACCTTTATGCCGTCTATAGAACAAGCAGACCACGCTCGCCACACTTAAACTGACGCCTGGATTTACGCTTCAACCCAAATTTGCTTTCCACTCCAATAAGTAACTGAAGATGGAAAGAAACTGTCCCGGCCAAATCATAAAAGGTTAATATATCATTGTTTAAGCAGCACACTGTAAATCACTAACTCCAACGTTAGTGATTTACAGTGCAGAATGTAGATGTTTTCAAGACCCAAGGCGTACACGTGACCAATACCTGCAGGTGGCCAGAGTACAACTGGCACCGTAGTCCACAACCGAGCTGGCTCTTTATGGTTTACCAGGCTAATCTGTTAACAAACGGTGACTGTTTTCTTCCCGTCTTGGCACGGTTCTGAAGGTAGTAGCAGCTCTAAGCTCGCTCAAGACGACTCCACAATTACCCTCCTAAAGCATTCCCGCAAAGATCACGACAGACAGAGTCGCACTTCGGTAAACAGCAGGCAATTTGTGTGGGAGTCAAAGATCAACTCAAAGCAGCGGCTCAGTAGGGGTAAACAGAGAGCCTCCCTTCATCCAAAAGGCTGCTGGACACAAATTGGTGCTTGCAAACATTAAACAGGCCCAATGTTTCATTTTCCTCTCAAATCCTTAAACGCAACCCCCAACTGTTATCGATCAGCCAGACACAACATCAGGCATGGTAATATGTAAACAACATCTTTAAAAATCAATATTATTGCATTTGTAAGCAGGTAATTTAAGTGTGTCTGCGAGAGGTGGCCTTTATCTGCCCAGTTTCTCCCATCCAGAGCTGACAACATGTCTCAGTCTCCAGGCCATCGCGTTAACATCCTATGCTACATTAAACTCGCGTTTCGACAGCGTGCTGAGCTAGTGAATCACGCCGTCTTCTCTGTAAGACAGATCTTCTCTCCTGTTTTCCCTCTGCTGAGACCACAGGCCAGGGCATCTCCATTGAGCCCATAGAAATCCACCTGAAAAACACCGTTGGCATGTTGAGAGCCGATGAAAAGCTGCTATTTTTTAATCGCCGCTTTGTGTTCGAGGTGCACGGACGAAAAGGTTGCACGATGTACTTAAAGCTGTTTTCCCTCCAAAATGTCAAAGAGCAGCTTTGGTCTAAAGGCCTCGGACAGCGTGGAAAGTCTTGACCCGAGTCGTGCGGCAGCATTACAGCTACACATGTTTTTTTTTCTTCCCAGCACTGTACTATTTTTGCTTTTTCTCTCCAGTCTCTCCTAAAAAAACGAAGTGTTAAGAATTGCTAACAATTACAAATCATGCAGCTGAACGTTGCCAATTAAAATTCTGCTGGATAGCATTAAACGCAGAGCTTGTAGACACAAAAACCATTTATAGAAAAGGAAAGAACAAATACGTTTTCTTGGCATGCAAATGATTTTACTCTTAAAATGTTGAAACAGTTATGACACAAATATAATAAACGGTAGAAATCCTCTCTATCGTGGAGACATGCAGCACAATGAACAGGCCTATGATATGCTTCCTATATTTCTTTTTAGATATTATATAATACACGGTAATCAACATTTTATCAATTCTATTTATAAAAGCCCTAAATAGATAGTTACTTACTTTTTCAAATTAATTGAAAAATGTGTGTTCAGAAATCTGGCCTCAACTCTGTTACCATCCCATATTTTGCCTTTAAAACGGTGGAATTATCTATAAGTTACAGGAAACGATGTCACTTTCACTCAGAAGCACTGAAAAGTATCTGTGCTCTCTCTGAGAAAATATATTAAAACATCTCACACCAAGAGTTATTTAAAGAACGTCAACTCTGTTACTAAAATATCAGAAGGAAAACACAATGTATTACTGTTTTTTTTTAATCGTGTTCTCATTAGTGTTGTGTGTCATTAGTTTAGCGTTTATGCTAGCAAGTGGAGTTTTTGGAAAAAGTCCAATAAAAATGTCAGTTCTGTTACACTATTGTCTATCATCAAAGTCTGTTACCCAAGTAGAGTAACAGTGCTGACATTTTTATTTTCCTTTTGCCAAAAACTCCACTTGCTAGCATAAACGCTAAAGACACACGACACTAATGAAAACATGATTAAAAAACTTAATGTGAGATCAGTAATACATTCTGTTTTCCTTCTGATATTTTAGTAACAGAGTTGACGTTCTTTAAATAACTCTTGGTGTGAGAACAGAAAAGAATACGACAATGCTAACTCAAAGTTTTGGATGAAGCACCAAGATGGAGCGTAAAAACTCTGAATGCAAACTGATACTGAAAACGGTCAAACAGGAGAAAAGAAAATTCTAGTGACATCAACTGAAAAATATTAACGTGCGCTGCTAAATCGTTGACAATAAGGCCAAGAGCATGTGCAAAGGGTCACGTTTGATTTCCTGTCAACGCTAAACCTCAGTGAAACAACTGGTCAATTTTGGCGTTATGGCACACTAGGAGATTGCAAACTAAGCTCGGGCCACATGGGTAAAGCAACGTGGCAGAACATTAACTCATTAAGTAAACGCACGTCCCCGCGACGGGACTGCGTGTTATTGCATATTACAGACGTGCACAGTATTCGACGGAAAATCCATTGGCTCTGTAACGCGGATATTTCTCGGCTTTCTTCTCAGCACCACACCTCTGCTGATGATGCAAGTCTTATCACAGTACCGATAGTACGCAGCCTTGCATTAGAGCCGTTTCCCGCTGCCTTTAAAGCCCCCACCCTCAGAACAGAGCCCCAGAGTTATTTACAAGCAGTGCTACAGAAATCTAGGTTAGGCTGCAATTGAAGTGTGAACTATTGCACACTGCAGCAGACAGTGCCTCCAAAGACTGAAGCAGCTTACTGGAAAATAAACAAGAGATCTGCATGTGTGTGTGTGCTCACAAAAAAAAAAAAAAAAAAAAAAAAAAGACATGCTCGAGGTAGGAGCAGCCAGCCACCGACTCGGGCTGCGGCGTCATCTCAAATCCAATCACCCTGCAAGATTACGTGTCTGATTACGAAAGCACGGGAGTTATGAGAGGTCCGGTGCAAGACTCTAGACAAGCTGGGAATTTTCTCCCGGGCGTGCCTTTTCCACGCGGCCTTGCCTCACGGACAGCACGTAATCCAAGTTTAAGTCTTTATTTGCGCTGAGAGATTTGTGCAAAGCCCAAATAGGCACTTCTCAGACTCGACCGTGCAATCATCTACAATAAACTTTGGGGGGGAGCACCTCGTACTTTGTCTATTTTTAAAACCTGCCAACCACAGAGTCACGTGCGCAGGAAACAAATCAACACCGTCGCCCTCCACTAACATCTTCTCAGTACGCTCCTTCAGAAGGATTGCGGCGTGAAAGGACGTTTTACAAGGTACACCAGGAATAAATATCTCCGTGGACTGGTTAGCTCAAACAAATTAAGGCATAAATGAACATGCAATTACAGAGCCGAGAGAGTTCTTCTCAGGGGCAAGTGAATCAATAACACTTGACAAGTGCAACAGCACAACAGGCCGGAACATCTTCTGCAAGACGATCGGCCCAAAGGGTATTGCAATACCTGCAATCGCAATTAAATTAAGGGCACCTGAGAAAAAATTGGACTAAATTAGTCTCCCACCACACGGTGGACTTTCAACGGAGATCCTGGATTGAAGTAGTAACAATGTGAAACTCAACACGTTGCACAAGAAATAAAAAAGGGCAGGAAGGAAACTTATACCTGTCCTCTAATTTTATCCCCCTTTACTCACTGGATTTTCCCTTGGGATGAAACGAGGGGGTTGCAGAAAATAGACTCAACTACATGCCAAGACAGAGATATGGCCTTATTCCAGAACAACTTACTTTAAACCTCGTTCTTATGAGACATTCGGTGACTAAACGACCAACCGACTGAGAAAGTCATGTGGGTGTGCTTTTTTTTTTAATAAATCTGGCTTTGACAGATTTAACATGACTAAACACTGGACGTGCAGTAACGTTCAGCTTCAGTATTGGCTCTGTAGTCTCTCCAAAACCTAAAGTAACTTAGATGCGGTGTGGCAATTTTAAAGTCATCCATTTGTTTGTACGATCGTTAACATTACAAACAACTAGCATAAATATTATGGCATTTTATTAAGAACGTTCATATTGTGTGACTATGTTGGATTGTTCGTAAAAAAACGTTCAAATATCAGTATTTTTGTCCAAAACAACATTAGTTTTCTTTAGATTAAACACAGGAGCACGCTATTCAAGAGTGTTTGGTTTCTGCAGAATCATCATTCTTCTAATTATAACCTTTGCAAAGATGTAAACAACATTACGAACGACGCACGCACGCTTTTTAGTCCACGATTTCACCACTGCCCTGTTATGGAGTCAACCTTGTGTTTAGTTGAAACCGAACGCACGTGGAGAGCATTTTCAAGTTCATACGACGAAAAAGTCAAACGTTGAAGGATAGCGTGGAAACCAAATGTCTGGCGAGCTCACGGAGGTCTTCATGTCCCTTGACAAGCAGGGAAAAAACCTCTCACACAGCTGAAAGGTTTAAAAACGTCTCCATGGAGAGGCAGACGTGATGAACATGCTAAAAAGTCAAACAAGCCAATAAGTAAAAAAAAAAATCCTGGTTCATTAGTGCTACACACTGAGGTTACTTTGTTGTGATGTGTACATAAGGTCGAAGAGACAAAAACAACAGAGAGTTTATTAGATACAATTTGTATTAAACCCAAATATAAACCATCCCTAACTACTAAGACATCAGACACAACAGCACTGTATCATTTACATCGCACAAGCCAAACCATGAATGAGACGGTGTATTAAACCAACACAATCTTCAAGAGCCCAAGTCGCTCCAAAGGTTAGAAACTCAAGAGAAAGCAGTGCAAGCCGGAAATTAAATTCAGCTGCACCAGATTTACCAGAACATGTACATCAACTGATCCAAACCTTGTTCAGCTCGGACTGACGTTATTGACTTATCTGCTGCTGATCGATAACATCTAAAACGACCCAATAATGTCGTTTAAAATAGCAATAAGCGGAATGAATTGCCAGATAATGACAACAACGAGAATGCACACCGGAAACGAGTTATCTATATCGCCTTTTCAGCACATCATTTCAAAGTCAGGTCATCGATTTAAACCGATAACCAACTTGACACGTTAATGGATCAATCGTCTGAGACCTTCGTTTAGCGAAACATCAAAAAAATATATTATTATTACTTACCGGCGGACAACTACATCAAGCTCGCTGCGCGGTTCTTTAACAAACGACGCGAACAAAAGCGGCGCTGATTCGGATCTAATCTGAATCCCGATTTAAAATGTGAGCGCTGCCGCTTTTGTAGAAGCTCGGTTCGCGACGCGACGCGAGAAACTAAACGGTGTGCGAAGCTTATTCGATTCCGAACGAAGCGTTGTGCTTCGTCGCGTCGCGTCGGCTCTCTGGGGGTCTTACACCTGTTTGCATTCGGTTTGCTTTAGGAGCGTCAGTCTCTCTGCAGCACAAACACAGCCAAGCCTAAAAATATCGCTGTAATTCAGAGCGACTGTCTCCGGCGTCCTCCGCGCGGTGTCTTACCTCGGCTGGGACAGATCGGCGTCACATCGCAGCTGTTATAATGTCTGGATGTCACGCTTATAAACGCATCCGTGCGCGAGCAGTGGAAGAAATCTCGCCCTTCTAGCTCTCTTCTCTCTCCATCTACACGAATCAATCTGCACACACACATACACACACTTTCACTGTCCAGCCTCGAGACCCGAGCAGCCGAGCCCGGAGTCGCCTGCATCGATTGAACAGTTGACTGTGCAAACCACGAGACGCGACCAGCCGAGCCCAGATTCTCTCTCTCTCACACACACACAACAATCTGCACAGATATTTACTGTGCATAATAAATAAATAAAAACCAGAATCTTATTTTATTACATTTCTGAAAAAAAAGTAAATAATCAACCTTATTTACGTATTTATTTGCAAGACAACTGCTCAGAAACCTTCATATTTTAGGCTACCTTTCCTAATACTAATCTCACAAAAAAAAAAAAAATTAATTAGACTACTTAATATATGTACAAATATATATTCACTTCGCATTTTTCAATTTTTATTGGATTTGCATTTGTTTCTTATTGTTTCTGCACTGTTTTGCCCTTTATTTATTTAAAATAATTTATCTGCTTGCTTCAACTTCACGAGCATATTAATTTTACTCTATGCCTGCAGACTGAACGAAAAAAAGCAAAAAATAAAAAACTATTTATTTATTTTACATGTTAGCCTCTCTGAATTGCCTGCTTCCCATTACTACTTCTACTATTACCACTTTTTAGACTAAATAATTTAAGAAAACGAACAACTAAATTGTTATTATTAATAGTAGTTGCTATACTGCGGTTTTTTTGGCAGCACAAATATAGTCGTGTAACAAACTTTCACTGTCCAGTTTCAAGACCCGACCAGCAGAGTCTGTCCACTCGATCCCAGAGCCCTTTAACATCAAGATGATTTACAAATCAGTCCCCCCCGCAGCAAAACAATCAGATATTTACCGTTTCACACTGCTGGAGCTCAACCGACTTGACTCCGAAAGTGATAAAATCCGGTTCAGCGGCGGAAAGCACGGGTCTCGTCGTGGCTAGGCGCAGGTTATTATTGCTGGAGGTCCGTGAGGTGCTATCATCCGCCCCTCGTCCTTCAGGATGATTCGCACGAGAAACGAGCACGAATCGCCCAAACGAGGATGAATTATTCCTGGCAAATCCACAGGACGACTGCGCGGCGCTTGACTGCAAGTCCTGCTCGGAGTCTTTACGACGGAGTAAATCAAATTAAAAAAGAAAGACAAAATGAAAGTAGATGTGGACAGTCGGCAGCGGTCACATGTCGAGGGTTTGATCGCAGTGTGTGTGTGGGTGATTGTGAGCGGCTTCGCACTTGCTGTCTAACTCCCTGTCTGGGCTGTGAAGAAGATCTGCCCCTTCAGATGGAGGAGGAGGAGGAGGACCTTCACACTCCACCCCTCACACGACTCCACCTCAGCTACTGTCCACAGACCTGACAGACAAATTATATGAATGGAAATATTTTCTAAATAAATGTGTGTGTGTGTGCAAATACAGTATATGTTTTATTTTGGAGCCGATTAATTTTTATTGGCAGCACTAATACAAATATTACGATTATTATATATATTTATATAACAAACTACTTATTGCATTGCAAAAAACTCTATTTGAAGACTTTTATAAAATTAGCATAACATTAGTACTGCTTGGCATGCAAGTTATTATTAAAATATGATATAAATGCTTTATATAAGATAATGTTATGTGATATATATTATTAACAAAAATGCATATTTTATAATTGTGTTTTGTGCTAAATATCTAAATGTAATGTAAATATTTATATCTATATAAATTAAAAAAATATATTATTATTTTTTAATAATAATATTATGTGTTAAAACATTATATTTAATATATGTTATAATATTATTTAAAACTCTTCGAAATTTAAATAGTAACAATTAATATTACATTATAAAAATGCTTAATGTGTTTATTTTTATTGAGACATTTTAACAATTCATAATGCTTTATAAACTTTTTAGTATGAATTATTATTAAAAATGTGATTACATGTAAATAATGTTAAATAATTATATTATATAAAACTAATTATTAACACTAGAAAATTGTATCATTATTATTAGACTAATGTTTATACACCAATTAAAAATTCGTATTATTGTTATTGTTTACATTAGCCAGTATTAGAAGCTTTTACAAATGCTTAGTGTTTAATAATATTTTCGCAGTGATAGATGGATAGTTTCCACACATTCCTAACCTCTTCACTCATGTTAAGGCTCAACCTTACGACTTTGACGATACGTGTCTTACTACGACGAAGTAAGATAAGGTTTTTCATTCCTCGTGAGGTCTCAAACAGGTCACAGAGAAGCAGTCGCGCACGAATGTTAGTCTCAATACCAGCTCAGATATCATCAGCAGCACTGCAGTTTTACACTGTATCAGCTGGACTCTGAATACCCAGATTTGAGGGGAAACAAGGAGACCTTTGGTCCCTGGTGTCTCTCTGTATTTCTGCTGAGGATAAGATTAGCAACATCTCCACAGTTTCTCATTCTGCAATCAATATCCAGCCATTTCTGGATATAAAGGGGGCTCATCTGAGAGACAACCTGGGGTGGCTATCACAGATCAATACAGGCCATCTTTAATAAGGGCGAATGTCCCCGGCAGTACCTGAGATCACATTTAAAGGAAATAGTCCAGAAGCATCAAGACGTTTGATTGATGGGGTAACGCCTGGAAGCTTCCAGAAAGCTTGATTGGAAATATAAAGCTGGATAGAAAGCAGCCATAGCGTGTAGGTCACAGTACCTGGATATCTGTGTGGAAAATGAAACAAAATAAGACACAACTTCATCTAAATTCAGCGGAAGTGCAAATGAGAAACGAGTATAAACCAACATTCTCAGTTTAAGAGTTTTATTAGTCATGCCTGATTTTATGTAGTTTTGTATTTTCCTTTTTCAGATCAAAAACAGGCCATTTTTACAAGAAATTACGAGAATTGCTCAAACTGTTGATCATCAGCGTTACTGCAAAAGCACCGTTGATAATCTGCTAAACATATTATTCTGCTGTTTTTCCATGTAACTCACATGTCTGCATTGGTGATCGCAGAAACAACCCTTCACCGTTTGAATAGTAAGCAGCAGCTTCTTTTAATAAGAAAAGCTCAGTATCTTAAAGGTTGTG
>JAUYWG010000060.1:11447406-11457751 GCA_034779775.1 Enteromius afrohamiltoni | reverse complement strand
AATAATATATATATATATATATATATATATATATATATGTACTGGTACTGGAATTAATATTGAACTATTATTTGATATGACTAGCAATTTGCCAGAAAAAACATACAAACAAACAAATATTCTTTCAGCAGCTTGTGAAATAAATTAATACATTTTGTTTTGCAACAATGTTAATTTATTTAAAAGATTGGTTTAATCCATTAATTAAATTAATTAAATCCATAAATTAATCCACAACAAATAAATAAAGCAAATAAAACAAACCTTATTTATTTAAGTATTTAAAAAATTATAATTTTATTGAAATGATTTTGAATGATGACTTTTATACTTTGAGCAGTTGACCTGACCCGTGTGCTTTCAATGCACGCAAAAACATTCAAACGAAAATGAGAGACAGAATCACATTAGCATCTAAATGGTGTGTCAGAGGGTGAGAAATCACATAAATATGTAATCTATAGCGTGTTATATATCCTATTAGACTGCACACATCCCACTGTTAGAGAAGCTGCATCATTATTAACTCGTATATAAAGACAAACGCTGTCATAATCCATCAGTCACCTAGTTAAAACCACTGTGCAAGTTACCCGCTCAGATAGTCAGAATGTGCTCAAAACATACAAATAAATGTAGTCAAACTTCTTTGTATCAGGTTACAAATCTTAATAATTTATAATTGATTAAAACTTTTAACTTAAAGTTAATAAATACATTTTATTTACCCCCACCCCACTTACAATTGTACATTTTTAAACCATCATCACATAAAAAAATGCTCAAATACAAATAAATAAATAAATAAATCATATGTTGAATAGTATTTAAACTGACCTTCACCACTGGTCAAGGTGCCAGGTATCTGCCCCAGACACCTAAGATAGGTCGACCCTAATCTAATATTATCCTCACTCAGAGTCGGATACATCCAGCCCCCTATGGACTCTATCTTTTGGGATTTAAATATCTCTAGTGTCCCGTGAACCTGCTGTACCAGTTACCACTCTGTTACACAATTCCCCACTGCTGCACTGATTAAACTAAGAATTAGAAGAGTTCCCATATTCCTTAAAACACTTTTATTACCAGTCTTTTAAAGAAACATTTAATTCTTCAGCACAGTCAGTCTGTTTAACTTTTACATGATTGTATTCTCATTTCACCAAAGCAAATATAAAGTTTTAGAATTTCTCTTATTATTATTATTATTATCTGATGATATATAATGGAGTTGTGTTCCTAAGTCCATATGTACACATATATATGTGTGTGTGTGTGTGTGTGTGTGTGTGTGTGTGAATAGTTCATTATTAAAAAACATAATAATACATGTATTTATATGTATAATGCCTTAATTTTGAAATGCCCTTAAAGATCAATTATTATAGAGAAACACTAATGCTAAAATGACATCTTTCTAAACACTGCTTTCCTTTTAAAATCTTCAGCCAAATTTGCCTTTCATTAATCTGCTGTTGTCTCATTCTTTAAAAGGTGTTGTAGACATCAGCAGGCAGGTTCAGAAAATGCATCGAAAGACATACATCGAAGCAGCTGAGCAAACAACAAGGGAACAATGAGAGCTAATCACTCTGATTATGCCTGTGAAGCAGACGCTCCTGCACAAAACCTCACTTTCACACCCACGTTCCTCACGTCTCCTCACAACGCAACCTGAGCGCACAAAAGACCACCTCTAATGGGAGGGTCACCCTCAGGTAGCTAGAAGGCTCTGATATCATATGACACAGGGCCAAGATAAACATCTGAGAGGACATGTTGACTCGTAAAAGAGATGGAGGTTTGGAGGCAGGCTTTAAAGGGCAGCACCTGTCTCCTTAGAAAATTAAAGGTTTGAGGACATGTTTATTGCAGAGGGGCTCAGTTATGTTTTGTTCTAAAGGATGGTTCCCCTAAAAATGAACATGTTTTCGGTCTTTCTTCTGTGTAGTGCAAATAGACTAGACATTAGGTTTCCACATGTAATGCTTTATATATATAAACCTGCCCCTCCTACACAGTTTCACGACTAATTCACATATATTTTATGAGCAAATTCATGCAAATTATAAAAAAAAAAAAAATTGATTTTGTACGATTTCTCTAAACCCCTAGGTTTAGGGGCGGGATTAGTTTTAGGTCATTCTTACAAATGCATACGAACTGTATGATTTAGCAAAAATCCTATGAATTTGTACTCGTTTGTATGAATTTGCCCTCTTGTAAAATATATATGAATTGCCGTGAGATTGCTCGCCCCTCACACCGCTATTTGAGATAAAAGATCATTCTAATTGATTGATTAAAGATCACTGTATGTATTGTAATGATTTCTAACAGTTTTTCTCATGTGAATCAAACAAAGGTCAAAATGTACTGGTATTGATGTGTTCTTGGGGACATTGGTACCTCATAATGTAGGAAATATCAGGTACACACACACACACGCAAACAAATGTTTGCAATAATAGTGTATTGCGTGTATCACATCCATATAGTCTATGATCACAACATCAATTTTAGCTATGCTTCCATCCATCTTTTTTTAAGCACAGTTTGGAATACTGCATCAAAAACGCCAACGCATCAAAAAGCATGCGCACATTAGAATAGGATAAACTTTTTATCCGATTAGAAAAATGTGCAAAAGCTACGATGGAACCACATTTAATGAAAAATTCCACCATGCGTATCAAAAAAGTCATGAGACGGGAACTTGAACGACATCATTCACACAGCAACTATATGTATAATGTATAATGAAAATTGTATATCTGTATTAAATAATTACATAACCATTGACTGAATTTATTGCGTTTCGTCAGGTGCAAGTAGACTAATTCGCTTAAATCATATGAAAATATTATATTCTGTGCATTCTCTTATATTCTTATTGATATTTAGTGCCACAGTTTCCAAGGAAGTGATATTTTTGACTTTTATTAACATATATTTTATGCAATATCCTTTGGATGGAAACATAGCTATTGTCATTTGAGGAGTTTTACAAAAAAAAAATACAAAAATAAATGAGTTTTTTTGGTTTGTTTTACTCTAATTCATCCTCGTACAAAATTCCTGGTCATGCAGATCACTCCATGGATTTTAAGGTACTTAATGGAACCAAGGAAGACAATAAAGAAGGTTTATTTTTTAAAAGAGAAGCGTCTGTTTCTCAGTAGACAACTCTAAGAATCCAGGGACGTACAAGAAACAAAGGACATATCAAAGAGATCTTATTCGCAATCCTTCTTTTCAATGGGATCTATTTCGTATGGTCCTTCTTAACACGATTAGTTCCCATTGAAATGCATCTGTACCTGTACCTGTAACTACCTGGGGGTAACAGGATCCTCCCTTAATTGCGTAACTTCAGCAATGGGAAAGTTGGTAAGAACCTGATTATCCTACAAATACCACCTAGTCTTCTCTTTTTTTGCTCCCTCAGGGAGTAAGGACGGGTCACTAAAATGTGGTGACATGTGGAGCCGATCCATTGATCTTTTGTCTTGAAGATTCCTTCAAAAGCCCTGACCTGACTTTGGTATTTTCAGGCAATCTGAGGAATTCCAGCCTTTTCTTTTGAGAGGAGCATGTACGTCCTCAGGGCACCAAAACAAGAAGCGCCTCACCTTGCTTATCAGTCGTTCTTTCATTAAGAAGCTTGTTTATCCCCAAACATTCCCATTCCATTTAGTAGAGACCAAGGGAATGCTTGTTTAGCGCCATGAGATTCCTTCAGAGAGACCTCAAAAAACAGCATCCTAAAGCCTCTGGGCCGTGGAGGCATTCCAGAGTAATTTCAATCCCAGATGATGTTGCAAAATACAGTCACCTCCCTGAGTCGCATCTGAAAGGGGTTAGAGTTTTTGTAGCTGCGCATCTCATTATTCAGCCTGAAAATTACTGTCATTGTGCACTGGAGTGGGTTGCAAAAGCAGAGCCCTGCGTTATATGATGTCACTATCTTTGTAAAGCAGAATAAAAAGACACTCGTGGGACTCTCTGGGTGTTGGGCGTATTCAATGAGCCATAAAGTAAATAGTAAGTAATTGGCTCTTTTGAATCCTTTATGGGAATTCTTGGCCGTAAATGCATTTTTCAAACAGATTGCAAGCGAGCCACTTTGGAGTGGAGGAGTGGTGCAGATACGGTTCTTTGAATGCAAACGTATGATCCATCGATTGGGGAAGTAAACAAGTGCATTTGCATTTTGTTAAACCAACATTTGCACCAGCGCTCCTGTCCAATGGCAAGGCAAAAATCAGTTGCTTTGGATCCCGGCTATCTCACGATGACATTTCTCTGAAGCCCAGGGCTGTTTGTGTGTATCAAGCTTCTGATCAATTCCCAAATCGTGGTTCCACTCAATAGGAAGGGACTTATTACTTGCCTGAGACCACAATAAAGCCCGGGCTCTAGATGCACCGGAGCGCTACGGATGACGCAAAGTGCTGAAACTGGCTGTCTGGGAATGTCAACTCGGCCCAGACTTATAGTCAGTAAACAAGCCGGAGAGTAACGTCTCTGTTTCTGTGCTGATAGTACAGTAATTACATTAGATCGTGATAATTGAAATGAATAGGTTGAATTGCATTGCTGTTTCTCTGATATTAAATCTAGCCCTGCGTTAAGGGTGTTTCTTGTTGTGCTCTCGTACGTTATTATGAATAATAAATACGTATTCAAATCAATTATGCAAAATCACCAACCTTATTATTAAAGATTCCCAAATGCCTATTCAAGAGCTCCAGGATGTTGACGCCACACCCCTTGTACAATACAAGACTCGATTTGTACTTGAGGGATTTGATTGAATTTAATTCAATTGAATATATCTGGGATTCATTTGCAATGCAAATCTTGCGGGATGGCAGCACTGCTCTAGGGGTGAGGAAAGGACCAAGAGCGAACATTAGAGGTTAAAACGATGGAATGTTGCTAGGCAACATATGATTTGGCTCTGTTATCTTGCATGCATGTCATTACCCAAAATGATGGCCTTACATTCTAATTATATGTTTAATTGGTGCATGTGGACGCAGAATCATGTGAGGCCAAAAGTGCATGTTTTATGAATAGGGTCATGGAGGAAAACAGCCAGAGACTGTACAATAATGCAGTTGGATGCAGGAGAAAAGATTTTTTTTTTTTTTCATTTTTTCAAAAATTCAGATTTATTGGCGTAAATACAAAACAAACCATAAAAAATACAAATAAATAATAATAATAAACAATTAAACTAAATCTAGATAAATATTTTACTGTTATTATTAACTAAAATAATAACAAATATTGCAAAATGTAAAGTTGAACATACATTTTAAATGAAAACTTTATTTAATTTACAATAAAAGTTTTTTCTTTTTGAAATACTAAAATGACTAAAATCTGAAAATTAAAGGTATATATGTAAATAGTATATAAACAAGTATATAAACAATAATAATTCTAAGAAAGTGTGTGCACTGCTACTAAAAAAAAAAAAAAGGAATTCAGTTTTGACATCTGTGTTTTGACATCTCCTAACTTAATTCCCATTTCAAACAGTTAAGAAAGAACCCAGTGCAACTTCAACAACTGTGTAATTGAGAGCTTCTGATAAATATGGTATACTGTCTCTAAAAGCACTCTAAAAGGCAAATTCCCTTTCTTGCTTCCCTTCGGTCATGTGGGCAAAGTAAGCAAAGACAGGAACCTATTTCTCAGCAATTAATCCATTTGCATGACTTGCTTTTGGGCGATTTTCTGCTCAAGATCAAAATGCATTGATTTCACAATGCGTCTATGCGCATTCTCATGGTTGTGGGTAATCCATTGACCACCTGTTCACCCCCTCCACGGCACTGAGGCCTAAGTAACTCAGTCACGGCTGCTTAAAACTTATTGAACCATGGAGGAAAGGTCAACCCCCACTGAAACCTCGCCTACCATCCAGCCCAATGAATTCCACATACTCCTACAGTCAAGTGGGAGTGAGGCCTTGAACAGACTGCAGACCTCCATACCAGATACAAAGATGCAGAATTCTAAATGAATACGCCTCAAGAGTGTTATTTTAGAATATCCCAGAACCAGATCAATGCAATTTGGACATTCTAAAGTAGATCAATGGTGATTACTTGAAACCTTCTGCTCTTTGTAATTGCAAAGTGAGAAGAGATTGGCCCTATGCCACCAGGCCGCCTCTGTTCCAGACTGTTATTGGGTGGTCATTGTTATTTAGATGTGCTGACAGGTTTGAACTCCCCCACCCTTTCATGCCACAGTCCCGATTGTGTTGCTGTGACCAAACAGATGCACCCGAACAGCAGTTAATTTTTTGTCCCAGAACAATGCTTTTCAAGCCTTTCTCACCTCTCCAAGACTCACAAATCTTACCTTTCTCTTAAATGCCTAGTTGTGAACAGCAGTAAATTTTCACTTGAATTGCTAAACTCTGTGAGACCAACAAGTGTTTTCTGGTGTTGCTAGGCAGAGTTTTGTTTATAGGCGTTTTTTTTTTTTGGAGTACAAGTGGGACCAACTTGACCAAGGTTGGATCCATCTTTGGGCTCTGATGAACATTATACGCTTTAATAATTTGGTGCTCACCAAACACCGCAGTATTATTTCGAGCTAGAACAACTCACATGGGGCTTTAAAAACACCTGCAAGAGATACAGAAATAAGAATTTAACCAGAGCTGTCTGTTTCGATTCTTACTTTGAGAAAACATGTGTCCCTGCACATGAATCATAAATGTAGGGTTTGTCAAACGGAGCGTGTTACATTCCCGTTATACCCACAAATCAGCAATCTGTCCATGGAAATCGTGGGATGTGTAAAACATGAAAACAACCTGTATACACCGATACAAAAACGATTCAGGATGCCGAATACAAAGCAGTGGAGTACTTCCAAATATCTGCAGAGATTTGCCTCTGAATTTCCTTTGGATTTTCGTTAATTGATCTCGGAGGATTTGATTGAGAGTATTTCCTCGTACTTACTGGCTTTGGTAAAAATTAGGCATGCAGGGTCCAACGGCAAATTCGACTCTATGCCTAAAGCTGTAAAGATCTGGAAGGGAAGTCTGGATTCGCTCCGAGAAGCTGGAATCACGCTGGCGGTACCTTTTTTACCAGTAAGAAACATTAGTCAAGACACCCCTTGTGCTTTTTCACTATGCTCTAGCTTGCAGAAGTAGGCCGAGACTTGGCACACAATGCAGGGACAGCGGCGCGTATTAATTACCGCCGAAGAAGACATTTGCTCATCTCATCTGGCATTCCAGGGCCTAAATGATGCAGAAGTGGACCGGACCTCTGATAAATCAAGGCTCAATCTGTACAGAATGATTGCTTGTATCTGTGGCGGGCCTGGAGAGGTTGACTAGATTAGATAGCATATGGTACCCGCTGTCCCGCAATATGAATTTAATTAAATAAGTACCATAAGCACCTGTTTAAGGGTCTGATTTGTCACGAGCACCACTCGGATTAAATTCCCACCAATCCTTGAGGGAAAGGTCCTTGGTTTTATGCGCTTTCACTCTGCTACACAGTAAGCGTTGGCGATTTATTTCATTAAGGAGCATTCTAATGATTCCAGTTCCAAATCCGCAGGGTTAAACACCCAAGTGTTCCGTTTCAAACAACTCATTCGACAGACGTGAGTGTGTTAGCAGAAGATGGTACTGAGCCTCTGATGCATGCAGGGACAACTTTCAATGTCAGTAGGACAGATGCGCTTATGAATCTGAATGAAAAAGAACTCTGACTCGACAGTAAACCAATGCAACTTAATGATTTCTGCTTTTCTCTGCTTATTCTCTGAGAACATCTGTACTGGAAACAAGGAAACATTTATCAGCAGCTAGTCCTGCTTTTGCTCCCACGGCAGCACAGTTAAGGTCATCTCCCGAGTCTCATTGTCATCTCTGCTGTGAAATAAGTCTTTGAACTTCCACCATTAAGTAAATTCAAGCCCTTCAGTAGTGATGACACGGTCTCATTATCGAGGCTTCAGTGTGTAGCGCCAGATGCACTGACCCTTGGGGGTGTTCGGTGACAAGGTTGGGGAGATGATGTATATCTCACTGTGTGATCTGCTCTCATTTTCCCGCCTTATTACAGACTAGAGTTGTTCAACTTTGTAACGAATTTCTTGCAGAAACGAGGACTGTGAACAATGTAGCCAAACCGTTCTCGGGAGAATATATTATTTTTTTTATGAGTCATCTATGTTCACCGACCCTTTCATTTGTTGTTTCACCTGCTTGTAACACGTACTGTTGAGTTTGTACACTGTTTATGTATAATGCTATCATTATGTACAGCTTGGTCACATCAGAAGCAAGCAAAATGTGTAAAAAATGTTACTTAAACAAGACTTCTGTCACCAAGTTCAATGTCACATTTTTGTCACGCTTCTGAACGTTGCTAAGTTGTGAGGCACACTCACACTAGATTTCAAGTTTCATGGGGACATACAAAAGATGAAATGGTTGTTATACAATTATACCAAAGTACATTTTCTATCCCCTTACCCTTAAACCTACCCCTCACACAAAATGTGCTGGATTTTTAGATTTTCAAAAAACTCATTCTCCATGATTTATAAGCGGCTTCCTCATGAGAACCAAAAAAAAGGAGAAGGATTTTGTTACTTTCAAGGGTATTTTATCTCCATAATGTAGGGTAGGGGAGACTGGGGGCAATAGTAACAGTAACAGTTTTACATTTTCCTTCGTAACTCACAAACTACTTGAAATGCACTTGTCGTCTTTTGAAAAAACGAAACAACTATAGGTGCACTAAATATGAATACAAGTGATACATCTTCACTAAAAAGGACAAGGCTAGAATTTTAAATTTAATTCAATAAGTCATAGTGTTAGATCTTTCAAAAAGTCATTTAGTCCGACCACTTGTTAGGGGGGAACACACAGCAAATATCTTTGGTTGAAACATCAGTAGATACTTTGTTCATTATTGCAAGCTCTGTGAATTTCATCCGCTGTAATAAATGGCTGAGGAGAATATACTTCCACAAACACCTCGCAAAAAGAAAAGGTGGACAGTTGTGAGCTGTTTTGTTTGACATTTATGGCTATGAACACTAGGAAATACAATGTTACGCCAATGCATTTTATCTGTGCTGTTTTTCAAGCTTGCTTACAGTCATGTGGACATCAAGAGCTGTTTTTCCAGAATCTGAATCTGTTGCTTCCAGCTATCCTGTACCTCGTTTCAGAGAACCGGCCTTCACTTAGCTTTGTTTCAAAGAACACTACGAGGTTATATGTTATGGGGTTATATCTTCCTCCATGATGTCAATATGATGGGTTTTTTGGGCTCGCTTTGAGCTTATTGAACTTTGTATCTCTAAGTTTGCATTCCCTATGAGCCAATTGATTTTAGCTTCAGCGAGCGGCCAATGGAAAAAAAAAGGAAATAAATAAACACAATGTGTGGTGGAACTTTAATGGGCTCCATGCTGATTCATACAAGACCTAACAAGTGATTTTCACTTAAGTTATGACATTTCTATAGAAAAAAGAAAGAAAGAAAAAAATGCAATATCTCTGAGGTTGTCGAGTGAAAGTAATGAAACCAAACCCTAAATCTTAATCTACACAAGCATGAACATGTACCTTTCACCTGAGCTTTCTGGAAGCCAGAAATCAAAATAATACTGAGGTATAGGTGGGCCATTTCAGGAATGCATGGCTGAAATCCAGCTTCCCTCACAGGTGATTTCAGGTTAAGCCCTCCCGAGACCACCACAGCAATCTTCATGAAATAACTATAAACCGCCTACTGCTTGATAAGAAGCCCTGTAACACGAATGAGTCCCAAAGCTTTCATGCTTATTCCAGTCGTGCTAATCTAAAAAACATGGAATTATTCATTCTCCCAGATTTTAATCTGCCCAAAGATGTGCAATTAGTCGAGAAACAGGTTTGAGGTTGTATAATTTCCTGCACCTCTTTGAGTGGTTTCACTAGATTTTTAGTCACTAAGTCCACATTGATCTGGATATATTTAAAAAGGGCATTTTGTTTTCTAAACATCATCATAAAATATTATTATTATAAAATATTTAAGCATTTTTCAAAGGTCTTTCTATCCACACATCTGAAAATACTTAAAGAAGCACATGCATAAAAAAAAAAAGATCATCAGTGAATATTTATGTACACTTTGGGATATTGTATTATAAAATATATATATATATATTCCGTTCAAATTATATATATATATATATATATATATATATATAATTTGAACGGAAATAACAAAATTGTGCATAAGATCTTCCCCCCAAATTTCTCTAACTTTTATTTTTACATTTTCCC
>JAUYWG010000060.1:11429561-11446867 GCA_034779775.1 Enteromius afrohamiltoni | reverse complement strand
CCTATAATAAATCCACCCTCCGGGGCCTTTTTCACCACTTCCCCGTGTTGTGTAATTCCTCATCTCGCCACAATATAATTTGAACGGAAATAACAAAATTGTGCATAAGATCTTCCCCCCCAATTTCTCTAACTTTTATTTTTACATTTTCCCAGGAAGTGAGTATTTTGTTCTTTTGAACAGGTAGCAAATATTCGCAATTGCTTTATGCGATATAAAATTTTTTTTGTATGGTTGCACTCAAAATAGCCATTGCATTTGTAGTCTAAAATGCAACTATTATAATTTTTTACTGCTAGACAGCAATTGCGAGTTATTCTGCCGGCATATTTGCAGGAAAGCAGTAGAAGACTGTACAAAGCGTTTATCTTGTTTTTAGTGAATAGTGGGCACAACAATGACAGTACAATCATATTAAAAAATCCACTCAGTGTCAACAAAAGGCCAAAAAATGAGAGACAAAATATGGGCTTTTAAATTTATTTGGATTAATGTGAATGTATTATTCGTGTTCTTTTATGTTCCCAATTTATGGTTTATGTATGAAAAAAAGGAAAGAAGATCTGTCGGGGTTAGCTAATGGAGATGATACATAAAAAGCAATGATAAAAGATAATAATAAAGCAAAACTCGCTGAGCAGCACTGATATTGGGTGCGGATCAGTTCATGGCAGTCCAGTCAAGGATTACTTGCAGTGGGAACAATATAATAACTAATCAAATGTTGCAAGTACTGCAACAGCTTATTTTGCTTATTGTAAGCCTCCTATGCAATAAAACACTGGTGTCCTTGTTAGCAAACACTAAATGGTCTTTGCTGTTGCAATTCAGCAATGACAAATCTGAAATCACAGTCCTTTGAAACTACTGTATATGGAAGTGTAAGTGCCTTTTGGATTCAGATGTCGTTCGTGAAGGTGCAACTTTAACATTTTTCCTTTGGAAAAGTCCAGCCGAGTGTTGGCCTGGAGCACATGCTATTAGCTTAGCCGTGTGTTACTGTAGCTCCACTCCTCTCTAACAAGGGCTATTTATATTCCTCACACAAACACTAACAGTTTTATCCTTAGTTAGTGCTCCTGTCAACTGAAGCTATCTGCACTATGCCTCACAAAAGACAAATTTAGAAGGAGAAAACAGGTCTCTGTGCGGCCGAAAATACATCATCACATGCAAATTACGCCTGATAACGTGAGACATGGCAGTCCAAAGGGGAAAGATTATCAAGTATTTAGGCACCGGGGCTCAAGATACAAAGAGCCAATTGCGTAGTGTTAATACTGCTAACCAATGATATCGCCCTGAAACTCCCACGACTCCACGCTATCAGGTCGAATACATTCAGGGCAATTATCAGCCGCATGGAATGATAAGAAATAAATAAAGTAAGAGGAGCAAATTTTTCTCAGCTTCAATTTACCTGACAAATATTAATCAATTTACTTTCGGGTTCAGAAGTATAGACTTTAGCATACTAATCATATTAGAGATATGACTAGAGACAAAAAAAATTATTAAAATATATCACAGACAGAATATAACAATATAAGTGTTATGTGGAACGGCCACTAAGATAGATGCTTGTTTAATATCATGGGAATTAAATGTCTAAAATTCAAATGTCTTTGAAATATTTTCATCTAGGGACTTTCTCAGCAAATACTAATGTGACTGATTGTTATAAACTTATAAAATTGGATATCTTCTTCTACATATCTTCTTCTCACAAAGGCTGCATCTATTTGATCAAATATAGTAATATTCTAATAGTTTAAACATTCAAATATTTCAACGTGTAATATATTTCTGTGATGCAAAGCCTAATTTTCAGCATCATTACTCCAGTCCTCAGTGCCACATGATCCTTCAGAAATCATTCTAATATACTGATTTACTGCTAAAGAAATTATTTTTAATATTACACATATTGACGGTAACTTATGTTCAATTTAAAGCAACCTTACCGAAATAAATAAATAAAGTCAGAGTAATAAAGTTCTTACTGTCATACGTTTACATACAACTAGCAACTTGTGTGTGTGTGTTGTCATTTTTAGTATTTTATTTTAAAACGAGTTAATAAATTCACTTATTTGAATTTTTGAAATTTTTAGCCTTTTGTCGTATTGCGAAACCTCTGCAGTTCTTTCAGCCCAGTCTCACGGCAATTCGTACGTATTCGTACGAGGTGCCAAATTTGTGCCAATTCGTACGACTTCACTCGTACGATTTGTCCAAAACCGCGTGATGGGTATGTTTAGGTCATTCGTACAAATTGATACAAATTGGCATCTCGTAAAACACATAGACTTTACATATAATTAAAAGCAAATTTTCAATTTTCATCATGCGATTGATAGCAGACCTGTATACTGTATAACCTACCCGATATACAGTATACAAACAGTATGATGCTTTATGTAATAGGACGGTGTTGATCAACGTTTCATCTGCTAGACATAAAAAAACTCAATCTGCAAGCCCAGATCCTGCCCAGACCGAAACCCCTCAATGAATACTTCCGTCTTTCTTCAAGTACGGCTGGAGCCTGCTGTGTTTGCTTTGACTCCAGCCCAGAGTCTCTACCTGTAGGAAGGTCATTGGGAGGGAATGAGTGCATACGACCTGAGAGAGCAAGATAAACAAAGGTAGCTTCGCTCCACTTAGCCGAGCAAATAGTCAGGATATTACAGCAAAGGGGAGAACTGTCACCCGTGGCTCACTAACCAGCTGTTTGGAATTAGGGGCAAATAAAGGGACTAATTGATTTCCATTTTCACACAGAACCTTTTGCAACAAGCTAATTGGTGTAGGATCAACCAGATTGTGATGAATTGTTGCGGCTTAGACAGTCTAGTGAGAAACAAAGGAAAACAAAGAACTTTAAATGAGTGAAATTTTACATGTTTCAAGATGAATGGCTTGCTGTCAGGCCTTCTTAATTTGAAATGCTATCGTCACGTGCTGAAGTGGCATGTACTTCTCTATCTCCGTCATGCCTGCACACAAACATGTCGCTCTTTTGTCTACAGCTGAAACCTGAACTTGGAGTTCCTCACACTTCATTGCCAGTGTGGCATTCAGACATGGACTCAGCTTATACCAGCTGTTGCCGCTCTAAATTTTGTACGCTGTTAAAGGTGAAGTGTGTCACTTGTAAGCATATGCCATTATGAAACTTGTTTCCGCTGGAAGAACAAATAGATAGTCCTACCTCCAAATGTAAATTAATTAGATGCAACAAAATGGACCTTATGACAGTGGTTACTTAAGAAAACAGACAATTGAATATGTCATAAGCATTGCCATTAAAGCCATAGTTCACCCCAAAAAATAAATTCTGTTTTAATTACTCACCCTCAAGTTGTTCCTATCCTCGAAGACCTCTATTCATCTTCAGAACACAAGTGAAGACATTTTCGATGAATTACGAGATCTTTTCTGAACCCCAATAGCGATTGCCCACCCAGAACCTTATTGGACGAAAATCAATGAGTAATAGTGTGTTCACACCAAACGCGAATTTAATTATTCACGTAAGTAGATTACATAAAAAAATAAATGCAAAGACACCATTGCCTCAATAGTGTCTTGAAACATAACGAAAATACACATAATGGGTTGTCGTGCAAGCCAAGCAAAAGTGCTTTTATGTGCATTGCATGATTTTATTTGGGTGAGTGACACGAAACACATCCGGCGAGTTATCTAGAGCGAATATCTAGAGCTTTGTCTTTGGTGGATACACACCATTAAGATATACAAATATGGTGCACTCAGTTTACTTATAAAAGTCCTGCCTTTTTAAATAAAAGAGCCAATCACTAATTGGTTTTCAGTCATTGCAACAGTGTTCTTCTGAGACATGTGCTTAGGACTGTGCTCCAGCTTGTCCAGCCTGAAATATAAGCTTTTTAGAATGCTATGTAAGCTTAAGAAACGGCATTGATGGGCTGGTTTGTGGCAAATTGGGTTGCTGATTTTTAATATCTTATTTAAATGTGAGTGTGGCAAGCAGTTTTGGGGATTTCGGGTTTCCCCATTCAAGTAGGTAGGAAATGGTTTTGGTTGCCTAAAATAGCTGCCCATGGAAATATGGCTTTTTAAAAGGAACTAAAATACTGCTTCTCATGTGTATTAAAAATCGAATATGGACAAAAAGAGACTCATTATCGAACTAAATCCTGGATTCTTATAAAAAAACAAACAAAAAAAAAACCTTCTGGGGAACCTTCACAGTCAACAAAAATCTGTTGTTTTCTTACACTTTTACACCTTTCAGGTGCTGTGTCTTCTAAAAAGGCACACAAACATAGAAAACCCAACTCACACTGTTCTGACGAAAGCCGCTTGCGTAATATCTTGTCACGACTTGCTGTTAAACTTACATCAGAAGGTCTAGGGACAAAATAACCGGTGAGAACTTTCGGACTTGCATTGAAACATCACAGCGCCTTGCAACAGCATTGCAACACCATGGCAGCTATCCACAACACCTTGGCATCACAGTGTTCAGTTTTGCATGGGTAACCGTTCATATTTCCTTCAGAAATCTAGTTTACCGTACCACCGTTCAACATTTACAAAAGGAACGCAACACCCACAGAACTTTTCGAGGCCTCTAAAGAGTCTTTGTCCTTTATCTATTGAGTAGGAACAGATTCCCTTTATTAGTTATCTTATCTGCTGCTTCGAGCTGAGGAAAAAAGTAAAAGCAACACTTATTGACACCCTCCAAAAACTATTTTATCTTTCCAATGACAGTCTTTACAGAATCAGTGACTGGCTTCTTAAGAGTTGGTGATTCAATCGTTACAATAAGACAGCCAATGACGTAGCCTTGTCGAGTCAATAGACTGTAGTGAGTCATGTCGTGCACACACACAGAGAAGCTATTCAGAAACGCCACCGTCCAATATTCTCTACCCCATTGAACCAAAGACACAGTGACAGCATCAAATGTCACAGAATCTAAGAAGGAAATTAAACAGGCTCCGAGGTCTATTTAGGATATTAAACTAAGCCAAGCATGACATCTTCAAGAGAATTTCACTAATGATAGGAAGCATTTTTTTGCGAGTTCTAAAGCGCCTACTTAACAATATTGAGCAGCTTTAGTCCTGGAGACAAATCTGAGTGAAGGCATTTCCAAACGAGAAGGACTTAAATATTGTATCAAGTAAGAGATCTCAGAAGTTCTGCTGAGAAACAACCAGAATTCTGGGGTAAGCATTCTGACATGATTTGAAAGGAGAAACTGAGGAATTGAAATCCCAGTCTGTCGGCTTCTTAAAGCGTTATTTGTTTAATGAATTGCTCAAGAAAAAGTACTTTCCACCAACTGGATATTCGCTAACGCATTCTGCAAACTTTGGGAAATCCAGAGGAAAGTTCTTCTTAAACCCTTAAATGCAGGAATGTTTCACCAATCGTTATTACATATTTGTGTCTTTAGTGACCCGGACAAACCTTTGGGATCTTAAGAACATTTACAGAAAAGAAAGCATATTCCCTAACCTTGTGAAGCTTAAAAGGTTCCGTTTACCATCACATCATCATCATATTTGTTTTAGATTTTGGTTTGTTTTAAGCCTGCAGTAAATTATGAGTGAAACATGCTTTCTTGTGTATCAAACAGTGGCACTTTGAGGAATAAAGATGCTGAGGAGTCCCGCAGATAAACAATACTGACATATTTTCATGCCTCAGGTCTCTAGAGATTTGTTTATAATGAATAGATGGTACATTAAGAAAGTTGATGTGAGAGGGAGAGAGAGAGGGTAAACAATGATGTACCGGGTCGCTAAAGACCTGAGGTATGCATTTAAGGGTTAAAAGCATGTATTGTCTGTAAACTCAATTTACAGACAGTTTAAAGATGAAGTTTTCAGACCCTCATTTCTGGAGTTTGTGTAGATGTCAGCCAATCAGAGCTAAACTACTTCAAAAACATTAGCAAAACTGGTCTCAAATTGTTGTAATTAATTTAGTTTAGTTTAGTCCCTTTGTTGTTTTAAAAGGAATAGTTTAACCAAAAAGGAAAATGTGCAGAATGTGTTTGTTTCTTCATTTCGTCACTTGTTCACCTTTGGATGCTCTGCGCTGAATGGGTGCCGTCAGATTGAGAGTCCAAACAGCTGATAAAAACATCACAATAATCCACACTATGCCACATTACAAGCCATTAAGCGGTGAGGATTACTTGTGATGTTTTTATCAGTCGTTTGAACTCTCATTCTGACGGCACCCATTCACTAAGCAAGTGATTCTCAAAATCTGACCAAGAAACAAACTCATCTACATCTTTGATGACCTGAAGATGAGTAATGGATGGATCTGGGGTGGTGTGATGATTTACTGATATCATTTGAAACCCCAAAAAATTCAGTTTTTCATTTAGACCAAGTCTAATTCCCACTGCATGCAAACGTGAGGGGATGAAGATATTCCCAATTCACCATGCTTCCCGCGGCTTGCTTTCTAATAGCTGTTTTCCATAGCAAAGTGTGACTTTCCTCACTGCCAGATACGAAGGCCGTATCCAAACACACTGAACATTATTTATAGCACACAAACTGACCCACATCCATGCATGAGCAATGCATGCCCCAGTCATCACTAATGATCTCTTCCTATCCAAGTTAGAAGTGGTTGTGATTGCTTGCGGGATGGCGTTTTGGGGCATTAGCCTATCCTTTCACTGACCTGACAAAACAGTGCCCGCATGGATGCATTTCAGATGGAAATTCATGGATGAAAGTCCAAAGCGTGGTGACTTAGAAATGTTATGCTGCATGCATTAAGTCAGATAAGATTCAGACATCTTAACACATCCCAGAGTTCACTAGCTTGCCAGCGCGCCGGTTGAAAGATATATAATTTACGCACAGAACATGTCATTTCCAATGCACTTAAACTGCTTGAAGGAATGCGGCTGGTGTTTTGAGGAGCCAAAAGTCCTTTTCATTTCCAGGACGATGTCTGTCTTAGTCCCTTTTAATTTCATGCATGCCTGTTGTGTTATACGTCATCATTAAAAGCGCGGTGAGCATACATAGTGTGTGGTATGTACACTGATTCCAAAGCTGTTCTCATCAGAGCGGATGTCAACAGATCGGCGGTTTAAGCACAAAACAGAATGAGGATTAATAGATAAAGCCAAAGCGAAGAAAAGCCCAACCACGACAAGAATGACTGTCTTCTAGCAGAATATAGTGGATCGAAACAGGGCGACCTTCTGGCAGGTTGTTGGGCTTTGCCTGAGGTGGGCCGGGCTTCTGCGCAATTCTTGCATACCAGCAGGTCTGATAAACCACTGGTAATCTCTGTTCCTGTCACTCTCACTAGACAAGTGCTGTTAGGCAAAGTTTTGACTGTTGGCATTAAATTCCAAGAATGATATGAAGGTGCAGTCTGACCAACATGGGACACTACCAATCACACTCTGCTTAGTTTAATGTGATATTTACAGTGAGCTGACACATTTGGCATTAATGGGGATTCAATGTCATAAACAAAACAGAGTTACCTTTTCAAATTTGCATTTCAAACACAACTATACACAACAACATTGTTTCAAATATCAGTTTAAAGTCAATTTATTAAGTTAGGTATAATTAAGTTATGTTCATAGGTAGTATGTATAGGGGTTTTCGGGTAAAACCTTAGAATAGGTCACACTTGTTAACTATTAACTACGCCTTTTCCGACTGATCTTATTTAGGGGGCTAAACTTTAACTGGGGGCCACCAAACTCCTTAATGAAATCTTAAGAAAACAAAACAGAGCAGCACAGCTTTTGGTAAACGTTCAAAAAAAAAAAAAAAAAAAAGAACAACAGAGTTTGCTCTGAGGAGAAATTGGAATTATTGTGCTTCTGTAACATGACTCAGTAAAAGGCGAGCGAGGAGTTAGCCGTCCGCCTGGAGATCAGCTCGAGTTGGCCGCTCACCCAATCTGAGAATAAACTGTCTCCGGCTGGAGGAGCGTCTCAGTCCCTGGGTTTACGAGACCATCTCTGCTCCATCACCGTCAACACCATTATAACAATTCCAGTGGGTCTTGATCTCAATTTTTTACCACATTCAACACGTTTAAAATCCAATTTTTTAACAAAATTAAATTTTTGAACTGTGACTAATTGTAACTACCAGCCACAATTTACAGAGAGCAATTCCCACTTTCCCCGTGTCCTGCCTCTCTCCTCTATTTTAAGGCGAAAGGTTGGCATGCATCTGACTGCTATTTTAATTGCAAGACTCGTTTTTACCACTTCTTGTTGGTTGGTTTTATTTGGATGGCTGCCACTGCTGCAGAGAAGATGGATCCAGCAAGGGCTGTCTGATGGGAAAGATACACTAACAATGCTACAATGCTTGATGGTAGCCTAGCCTAAGGCAAAATCTCATTATTCAGACCCAGGCTATCATCGCTAACAGAGAACAAACTAATTTGGTTACAAAATGCTGACAACTGAGACATAAGGTCGCTGAGAGTGCAGCTTGTGCAGGGGAGGAGCTGTTATTAATGCTCACAGACTTGTGTTTTGTTTTGTTTGGGCGCTAGTCGCTTTTGCTAAGCTTAAAAGTAGCAGATTCTTTTAAGTTGAATGTTTTGCTTACTTTTTGTGAGACATTAAGTGCTGTGTTCATCACAAAATCATTTTTGTTATTCAAGCTCATTGTTTTATTCTGGTACTAGTTTTAAAAATTGGTGTCTTTCATTTAAAGGAACAGTTCACCCCGAAACATTGAATCTTTTACTCTTACAGTGGGCATAATAGTTTTTTATTTATTTATTTTTTTAATATGTTTATACCTAAATGATTTTCACTATTATAACTCATTTTTTGTTTTGCGCTAGTTATGTTTGCTAAGCTTAAAGTAAATGGTTGATACTGTTTCAATGAACCAATGTTCCAATCATTTACTCATTGACTTTATTATGTGAGACAACAAATGGGAGTTTTAAAGATTTATGTTCATCAAAACCCCATTTTGCATTATAATTCATTGTTTTATTTTGGCACTAGATGTTTTTGCTAATCTGAAAATAGACGCCTTTCATTTAGAGGAGCAGTTCACCCAAAAACATTGAATCTTTTACTCTTTTACTGGGCATTAAATGGTAATGTTTGAAACTAAATAAGTCACTAGTATGACTTACGAGACAGAGGAGGGGAGGAGAACATATCAGGTGACAGATCATACATGGCATGGAAAAACACAGACAGAGTACATGGGAGGCTGGAGTGCCATTCAATCTGGACTGGCTCATCCCGCTGATCATAACATAGCCCCCCCTCTAAGGAGCGGCTTCCAGACGCTCCCAACTTTGGAGCCGGCAGGACCAACCACCTTATATTCATCAAAACCTAATTTTTTTATTAAAATTTTTTTGTTTTATTTTGGCACTAGCATTTTTTGCTAATCTTAAAAGTAGGTGCTTTTCATTTAAAGGAACAGTTCACCCAAAAACACTGAATTTTACAGAAATCTCTCTTTATCACATGCGGCACAAAAAGGGTAATTTTCATAATTATGTTAATAACTAAATCATTTATTACTATTACCACTATCATAACTCGTTGCTTTGAGCTGGCACTAGTTATTTTTGCCAAGCTTAAAAGGCGCGGTCGATTTCATTTAAAGGAACAGTTCATCCGAAAACACTAGATCTTTTATTCACCAATATCTTTCTTTTATTACATGGGACAAAAAAAGGGTATTTTTTTTATACACAGGGACATTAGAGGGGGAAAAAAATGTTCATCACAAATACATTTTTGCAATTCTAAGTCATTGTTTTGTTTTGGCCCTAGCTGTTTTCTTACGCTTAAAAGTCAGTTGGTGTCTTTAATTTCAAAAATGCACCAATCATTTCCTCACTGACATTAAAGGTTTTTTGTTTTTTTTGCTATATAAAGTTTTTGTTCTGGTACTGGAGGCTTTTTTTCTAACCTTAAAAAGCATGCTTGGTGCCTTTTATTTAAAGGTAAGGTTCACCCAAAACTGTACAAAATATTTACACTGTCATATCAATTTTCTTTCTAAAATGGAAAATAAAATGTCATTTTTGAAGAATATGTTCATCACAAAATCATGTTTGTGTTGCAGAAATAAGTTTTGAAATCACTAATGACAAAATGTTAATTTCCAGGATATCTAATCCTTTAAAGAGTATAAGCCATTGAAGGTTGATGCAAAAATGCAAAGGATTTGTGATTTTTCTTCCTTTTTTCCTACTCTTTGTGTCCCACAGAGATTGACTGATTTTAAAACTACATGGTTTATTCCTATTCCACATTTTCAGCTGAAACAAACTGCACTTTTCTTTTGCTGAATCACATCTTGGCAGTGGTGACAATCAGCAGCCAAACTTTTGCCAATCCAAAGAAAGTACAAGAAAGTTTGAAACATTTCAAATCTGTATTTTATTTAGCAGAAAAAAGAAATTCTCACTAGTCTTATTTTTTTAGGTGGACTAACACGTTAAATTTATAAATCTGCATGGTTTATTTTTCACGAAGTAACTCTATAATGAGCTATAATAGGTGCGATGACGAGCTATAATAGCAAATGTTTAGCTCTATCATAAAAAAGTAATATTAAGGGATGCATTGACATTTTATACAAAAAAAATACACTGTTTACATTGTATGCCTGTAAACGTATTTCCAATAGCTCTTCTCAGGCAGTTGAAACATCGCACCTCACTATTCGTCTGTTGCTTTGTTTGGATTTGTGCATGTAATCCTCTTTGCGGCTTAAAATGATACGAAGTTAGAGAGCCAAAAACCTCTGTCTCATAGCGCCTGGTTACAAAAAGCGAAAAAGAGAGGAACTAGGAAGAGGAATTCAAAGAGGACGGCCACTTTATCGGTATTCAGTTATCAGATGTTGCATGTTATGACATGAGCTAATATCCTAGACTTACTGAGCACAATTTACAAGGAGATTTGGGAACATTTATTTCCCATCTGAAAATAACCTGTTGGTAGGATTGTGTTTGAAAAATGGTTTTAATTTTGACTTGGAGAAGCTAAGTCGGGTTTATGAAGCATGCTACTAGTTTTCATTCAACTTTTGTTCTCACTGAAAATGAATTGATGTGCCTAGCAACAATACAGCATAACAATCAAACCAATGCACCAATGAGATTTCACTGAGGGCGGAGCTACAAAGTACAACACGAGAAAAACAGATGGGAACAAAATGTCTTATGAAGGTTTGGTTGCAAACAATTATATGACAAAACAAAATTAAAAATGTTATTCTATTACTTCTTGTCATACACTTTAAGTAAAAATGAGAACTTTAAGATCTATTTGTACTTGATTTTAACCTAAATTAGTATGTTTTTTGTTTCTGTAACACAAAGTAATATTAGCAGAAAAGGTTATATTAAATAGTGTAGAACAGAAATGTAAAATTAAAATAAAAATAATAATAATTGACAGAAACAGTGGTATTTAATTAGTGTAATATGACTGAATATGTACCAATATCAATATGTAAAGTTCAAGAAAAAGAAAGAAAAAAAATATATATCTATATATATATACACATATGCATACATAAATGTAAATATATGTACTGTATTTTTTTAATATATGTTAATTAAGTAATTAATTTATTATATGTTATTATTTATTTATTTATTGCTAATAATAATAATAATAATAAATTTTTGTGTTTAATTGATTTCAGTGGATCATTATACACATTACAAATCTTTAATACTTAAGAATATATGTATATATGTCTATGTAAAAAAAAAAAGTACAGACACAGCATATTAAAAAGCACTTCTACTCTGATTCTGATTCTATATATTTTTCTGTAGAAAACATTTTGTAGGTGACCTGAAATGTTTCTTGGCAGACAAAATTCGGTCATTATGTTGTAGCTGTTATACATTTTGTATACTCAGGTGTGCTTACATTTGAATGTATTTTTTCTCCACACATACAGCACGATTCCTTGTGTACTGCCGTGACAAAGTATTTGCACAAGTCCGGATGCACAATAAAACACTTGCGTGACTCCCTGACTAAGCCGTTAGTGGAGGTTGTCAAACCAAACTGCCGATTTCACAGACAACGGCTAAAACACAACCCACCCCACCATCACGAGCCGAGCGTGAAGAATCCAACGCTTCACACCTCTCCATATGTTCAAGAACTCGCATCGCTAACTTACTAAAACAGACTTCTAGAAGCCGGGAGGGTCTGACATTCCCACATTCCTGGGCCGACAGATCACTCAGAAAAGAGTCTCTCTCTCCCCTTCTGATAGCCATCAACACTTTCCAGCCACATCTCACCTGCCCTCGTTTCTCAGATGTTCATTTTGATTAGCGCAAGATCGGGAGCTAGCGCTAGCCTGAGGAGGGGGAAGGGGGTTGGAATGATACAGAAGCAGCAGACAGAAGGGGCTGACTAGCTTCAAGCCGCCACATGCTGTTGGCAAACATGTCTTGAGAATGTAAATCTATGACGCTTCCACTCCCTTCACCCCCCACGGCTACATCCCTGTGGTTTTAGCCCCTCTTTTTCTCTCGGTGCATGCTTAGTGCTCATGGAAATGGACCCGATGAGCATTTTATAAAGCCCACTATTGACTGCGTTAAGCTCAAGAGGGCCGAAACGCATTGCAAGAAATCACCCCTATTGAAAAACATGACAGTGATGGGAGTCTTTGATTGGGACACTTTGCATATTTTTAAATTAGCTCTGCGTGTTAGCGATTAGCCGCATTTGGAGACTTTGCTTTGCTACCCAAAGGTTAAGAAAACAGTGTTTCATTTCAGCTGAAATGTGAATTGTTTAGAACACATTAGATACTTTAAACTTTACTCTGGTGTTAGTGTATTGGCAGTTCTGGAGCACAAAGAACAATGAACCAAAAGCCTCATACCAAACGGTTCAATACGAATATGCGTATCGTTACAGCCATTATATATATATATGCTTTGCATTGAGAAAAAAAAAAGTATTTAAAATTGTCATTTCATGTCCCATCCCTGCTGAAAAATCAATAGAAACTCTCATAGGATATGTAATGGTTATAATGATCATATTGGGAATTGTTTCAGTTTTAATGGAAACTGTAATGGTCCCTGTAGGTCTGGTAATGGGTTCCCTAAATTTTGGTGATTTTAATGGTTTAACAGTTAAAACGCATTTTATTTTGGCCAGAATAAATGGACATTTGACCAGAAAATAAACATATATCAATATATAAATCAATATGAATGTGTGTGTGTTTGCTTTAAAACCTAAATATATTTCAAGGAAAAGAAAATCTAACCCCAGTTGTCTATATTTGTGCTGAATGAAAATAGAATAACCTGCTAGATATCTCAATTTGAGCATTTCTGCTGATTTGCTAATGTTTATTTTATTTTTTATTAGATGCTTGAGTTCGTATGCAAACTGTTTATTAGAAAACACAGAGCAGAGTCAGACAGGCGTTCAGGGTCGTTACCGGCAGAGGCGAGGCAAGAGAGTAGTCAGAGTCCGTGCAATAGTTGGCAACAACAAAAACAATCCATGGGGCAAGACAAAGGCGTAATCCGGGGAAAGCAGAAGTCGACAGCGAAAAAATCCAAACAGAAACAAGAAACACGGGAACATGGGTGGGAAAAATCACAGGTTGACAGTGCTAATGGACCGTGAAGACAAACAAACACATCAGGGTTTTATACACATGTAACTAGGTCAAGGGGTGGAGCAAACAATGAAGCACCTAGACAACAAACAAGTGGGCGGAGACATGACTTCATTGATGAGAGTCCATGAATGAAAACAGACATAAACACACACACGGTTCATGGAGAGCTGGAGTGCCATTTAAAGTCTTGCTGGCACATCCAGCTGATCACTACATAGCCCCCCACTTTAAGCAGCGTATTCCAGACGCTCCAACCCTTTGAGAAGGCTGGAACGCCCACCGGCGCGGAGCAAGCGGCGGAAAATCCCACCGGGGCGGAGCAGGCGGCGGAGACGTCCTCCTTCCGGGGCGGAGCAGGCGGCGGTGACAACCACCGGGGTGGAGTAGGCGGCAGAGACATCCTCCTGGGTGGAGCTGATGGCGGAGAAGCCCACCGGAGCAGAGCCGGCGGCAAAGATGTCCCTCTGGGCGGAGCAGGCGGCGGAGAAGCCCAACAGGGCGGAGCAGGCAGAGAAGACAACCTCCTAGGTGGTCCGGACGACGGTAAGGCCTTCCAGGGTCAGGTGGTGGGAACGCCCACCTGGGTGAGACAGACAGCGAGGCCATCTTCCAGGGCGGAGCAGACGACAGAGCCCCTCTGGTTCGGCCAGACAGTGACAGAGCCCTCTTGGGGCCACCAGACTGACTTTGAGCCCTCAAGAACAAACCAGTCAGAGACAACACCTTTCTACACCGACCAGACTATGAGTACACCCTTCGAGACCAGACAGGGAGTGGATACGCCCTTCGTGACCAAACTGATAATGAGCGCGCCCTTCTCGGTTGGACCGATTGTGGAAGAGCCCTTTGGGACCAGACAGACAGGGGTAACGCACTGCTGGACTGAACAGACTGTGCTCGTGTACTTCTGAACCCTCCGGACCGTGACCCAGCTATCTCCACGAGTTGTGCAGCCACAAATGGGGGCTCTGGAGAATCTATGGCTGATACTAACTTCTCAAGAGAGGATGTAGCCATAAGTGGACCCATTGGAGCATCCAAGCCACCCACAGGCTCCGGAGGTTCGGGCCCTGGGACCTCACAGTCGACGTGGAGCTCGCGTGGTTGGTGACTCACAATTGGCTCTGGCGCTTCAGGCAATACCCAATCTGGCTCGCCAACCGGCTCAAGCGGATCCGGCCAACATGGGTCCGGATCACAGACTGGGTCTGGCGGATCTGGCCACACAGGATCTGGATCACAGACTGGGTCTGGTGGATCCAGCCACCATGAGTCAGGGTCACAGCCACAGGCCTCAGATAACTCGATTGGCTGGTAAACCAGGATTGACTGGACTTGACACAGCCCCTCGTACTGTGCTACGGGAGTGAGACTCGTTATCGACTGGCTAGACACCGTGAGGGCCTTCTGAGCTGGGATGCCGATGTACACTGCTGCCAGTGAGGCGATGAATAGTCTCTGAGCGAGCTCTGATCAAAACAGTTGCTGAACCCTATGAGACGGTCCATTCTGTCACGAAGAGGGAGCGAGGATATGCTCGAGTTCATATGCAAACTGTTTATTAGAAAACATAGAGCAGAGTCAGACAGGCGTTCAGGGTCGTTTCCGGCAATGGTGATTTGGTGGAAAAAACTCACAGGTTGACAGTGCTAATGGACCGTGAATCTACTATCTACTAATTAGTTTATTTGGACCATTGTAATATGTGATATGTGAATCTATTTTCTTGTACTGAAATATATGAAGGGCAAAATTTAACTTTAAATGCCCTTTTAAAATACATTTATATTTTCCAAAAGAAGGGAAAAATATTAATTAATAAAAAACATTAATAAATATGTTATATTGTTTATTGTTATTTTCATTTTGTTTATTTTTTTATTATATGTTCTGTTTGCTTGTGTCACAGGTGTGTGGTGCAGGAACAAATAAACAGAGATTCCAATTCACGAATAGCAATCCTTTTAATGATCCAGGGAAGCAAACAGACAGGAAGGGTAATACACTCACAAAGTTAACATTAATACTGTACAGAGAACACAAGGAAAGGGACACTTTAAATACAGGTCCTAATGAGGGAGGAACTGGGGAACACAGCTGGGAAACAAGTCTTTTATATTGACAAGTGTCTTTAAGTGTTTTTAAAATTGAATTTTGTGTTCAATGGAAAGTATCCAGTCATTCATCTTGTGTTTAGTTTACTTTTAATCATTTGCATAATTCTATGCTTTTACATGTTCTTCATGCGAGTACAACACAGAGAAGAATTCATTATAATTCAAAGAAGACTGAGGAAGGATTATAGAAAGTAGGAGAGCACATGAAACACTAATAGAGATAAACTGTTTACTTATGTATGCAAATGATTCATGTACATTCCAGCCGCAGTAAACACTCTCAAAAGCCTCATATATGATTCTGAATATTAAGTTGAACTTAAGCGTGGTGATTAACCTCCAGCAGTCGAGTCACATCAAATTCAGAGCTTTTCTGCTGCAGAAAGCAGTCACTTCCATGTCATTAAACCCTTTAAGTTTACGTATCTTCTCCTAGCAGAAGTAGTCTGGCTAACATCTGTTTACATACAGTACAGCGGCGCTCAGATCACTTGAGGCATGATGCCTGAGGACTGATTCAGAGTTAAAGAACTTTGAAACAGCCTGTGGTGGCACTTCCCACTGTCCTTTATGGTTTTATAACACTTTAAGTTAGACGTGCCTTTCACACCTCACCCCACACCCGCTAACACAGCAGCTGGGAGTCTGTGCTAGTTCAGGCAAAACAACTTCATAGTAAGTAGACGAGGTATCCTTAATCATATAGTCCACTGTGTACAGCGTTATCAGGGTTCAACAGTGAGGTATTTTACTTGTCAAGACAATTTTGTTGAAGAAATCATAAGTTCTGTTTACTAATTTTCTGCTAATGCTGTCCAGTAAACATTTATATAAACATTTATTTATATGGATTTATAGCGGTCGTGGAGTTACATTATAATTGCATAACTTCCATATGTTAATGCAAAATAAATAAATAAATGTGTGTGTGTGTGTGTGTGTGTATATATAATATAAAAAATAATAATTATTATTATTAATGATTATTTAATATTATTTAAGTATTTTGTGATGAAATAAATGTGATAAAATAGTAATTATAAAATTGCATTAAAATACATAAGAAATATTGCATATTTCAGTCTAGCAGTTATTACATTTTAATTGCTAAAACAATAAAAAAATAAAAATAAGTATTTGCTTAATAAATGTGAAATTTGTTAATATTTTTGTTCTGTAAATTAACTTGCTCTGCAAAAAAAGGAGAAAGGAAAAAATATAAATAAATAAATAAAGTAATAAACATAAAAAGTATAAAAAAACAATAAATAAACAGACAAACATAAGAAATAAACACTAATACTTTAACATTTAAATATTAAATAGTTCTTTATTTAATAAATGTGCTATTTGTTTAGATTTTTGTTCTGTTTATTAATTAGCATAGCAAAAAATGTATGTATGTGGATTAACTGCATCCAAAATAAAAGTTTTTGTTTACATCATGTGTATGTGTATTTTGTATATTTGTTATGCAAATATAAATATAAATACAAACATGTGTATGTATATTTTT
>JAUYWG010000060.1:11404306-11425192 GCA_034779775.1 Enteromius afrohamiltoni | reverse complement strand
CTACGTACTCCTCCATCGCCTGGTGTTCGTTAGCAGATAGGGAGTACAGGTGACCGCGGGGAAGTACCGCGCCCGGCACGAGGTCGATGGCGAGATCGTAAGGACAGTGAGGTGGAAGGCTGGCAGCACGGCCAGGTCGCGATACGGAGCAGGAACCCTATTTAAGCTATGTACTGATGGATTAAATCAAACCTAGGTGCAGCTAGATAGGGTTTACAGTATAGAGACACATGAAGTACACTGAAGTATGCACTTTATTTTAAGTAGCTAATTTCTGTGCACTTGGATTTATAATTATATTAAGTCTGCAACACATATGTGACAATCTTTTGGTTACATAAGTATGTGTGTAACAGACTCGGTATGTAACAAATGTGTAACAGTAGCAGCCTGTTACATCGGCATAATTACAAACTGTTCCATTGTTACATGACACGTACATTTTGTTTTATGTAATTAGAATAGCTACTACCAAGTACGTACTAGTTAATTACTGTGTATTATGTACACCTTAAAATATAGTGTTGCCCAGATTGTTACACTTTTTATTAAGTAGACAGTTCCTGGGGAGTTACCATGTAAGTGCACTGGTAGTACAGTGGTACAACAAGTTCACACCCAACTCCTCACACTTTACACATCCCTAAATCTCCGCCCCTGGATCAAATTGTTCCAGTTACTCTTACAAATATTGTTGTTACAATATGTAGTTATATATGTAACACATTTGTACGTATGTCACAAATGTTACACATGCCATTCTGAGTGTAGTTACAGAAACATTAGAGCTGCAGATACTACAATATGTACAAATGTGTACTTACACCGTAGTTACATACTACCTGCACATACGCAAGTACTATGTAAGTACACAGGTATTAGGGACACTTAATATAAAGTGGAACCAAATTATTGAATATTCTTCGACCAATAACACTAAAATAGGTTCAATGTAGCTAGTGTTCTGTTCAGTCAAGAAGTTTCCCCTTCAATGCAAAAGCCAGTCAAGAGAGTATGTAATGGAAGAAGACACAACATTACCACAGAAAAACATTAGATAAGCGATAAACATTGACCTTTTCAGGAGGAATACAGTCCTTAGGCGAGGTTAACAGATGGGAAAAGTATTTAATTCAAATTCCATCTGCTTCAGTGTTTACGACAGTCACCCCTCCTACACCCCATTCTCTATTCCGCCTCAAATCAGCCGTAACATCCCCATTGTGCTTTCATTTCCTTTAAAGCCCTTAACCTGCTTCTTAATGTGTTATAAATAATTGATCTGCCCAAGGGAGACTATATACTAAGTGCACCCATGGGAGCCGGGTCAATAAATCCGGCAGTCGCATGATTCACGACAGAGTGAGTAAAATTTGGCAAGTTGCTGACCACATGGTTATGCCACCCAAGGGACTGAGGAACGCTCCCATCTAATGAACCTTCAGGTCTCACAAAGATGACATTTGCTCTTCATTATGCCGCCATTTTGAAAGCGCCTTCTGAGAATGCTGGGCCTGTCTGAATATAGCTCATCCATGTATTTATTCTGTCACCAACCACGTGAAATATGCCGTGCAAATTTGCATACGCAGCCCACGACTGGCCAAAAATAGCCTGTTTGAATTGCATAATGTTGCGGCCAATCATTAAGCTGCCTCTTGGATGTGGAAGCAGGTTGGGATGCTTTAAAAAGCCACTGGAGAACAATGGAAGGCCGGCGCTACTCATCAAAAGCCTGAATTGCGAGAGAAGAAAATAATCACTGTTATTAACGGCAGACTTTCATTTCTATGGAGTCTTTAACGAGGTTGCGAAATTTTCGTACAACACCTCCTCAGGTTCATTCATGTAGAACACTTTGCGTTGATGAAGCCCAGGTAATTGTTTTTTCTTTGTTGGCCAATAATTTGGGAACTAAATATTTACTTGATGTCATGGTGCTGGGGGTTTTCTTGGTTGTTGCTATATGGTTGCATTAAATGAGGTGCTATTTATTAGAAGGAGAGGTGCTATTTATTTATTGCTGGGGTGTTACCGCACAGTTGCATACAATGGGTTGCTATGCAATTGCTAGGGAGTTCTGAGTTGTTGCTATGCGGTTGCTAGAGTAATAGCAAAACACTTATGCTTATTCTAACTACTATTGCTGCTATAAAGTTGTTAGGGTGCTCGATATAGTTGCTAGCATGTTGCTTTGTGGTTGCTAAGGTGTATTTTGATTTGAGTGATTTTTAATAAGCTTGTATGCATTGCCTCAGTGTTCTGAGTGGTTTACCAGCAGGGTTCTCTTTAGTAGCTAGGGTGCTGTGGGTGGTTGCTATGCACTTGTTAAGATGTTCTATGTGGCTTTTAACAAGGTGCTAGCAGCAGATAATGTGTTTTCAGTGGTTGCTAAGGCATTCGGAGTAATTTTTTAATTATTTCCAATGTGGTTTCTATGTTGATGACCGTTTCCGCCACTGAATAAAAAAAAAAAACAGGCTATTGCGACTTTTTATCTACTGTTTTTTGTTTTTCAACGTATTTTCTCGCAATTGCAAGTTCTAAAGTCAGAATTGCAAGTTACTGCAAATTTGTTTTCAGCCATTTTATGTTGTCAAACCTGCAAAAAAGGAAAACAAATAGCAGTCCTCGCCTCAATAAAGCACATGATTTGTGTTCTAAACACAAACCGCTAACATTAATTAAGAGTAATAGCAATAGTGAGGTTTGTCTAGATGCATTTAAACCACACCAATCTCAATCTCATGACATTCTGTTTTCATTACATTTTAAATACTATTTTGAATATAAACTCACACCTTATCTCCTTATTCTTACAGATGTTCAGCAAATCACTCTGCAGACAGTATTTTACAACATTATGACAGCCTCAAGACGCATTTACATGTCTCAGACTGCTGTACATACTGTATGCCATCATCTCAAACAGCAGTGATGGAGTAACTCAATTCTCTTGCCTAAAATACTTCAAAACAGGCCACACAAATCCTTCATGCTTCTCTAAATGTTTAATTTAACCTTTAAGGCAGTGCTATATACATTAAATGCCTGCCCCATGGGATTGACAGTAATCCCTAAACAAGTCATGCTTGCAGCCAGCTGCTTCTGATTGGATAAAACAATCATTATCAGACGAAGAACAGCACTTCCCTTATGTATAGTTTATGTGCAAAAAGTATGCATCAGCACATGCCCTTTTAGTCATAAAACTATTCATAAAATGAGCTGCACATACGTCATCTGTGTTTAACACAGTTGCAACTAATATATGCAGTTTAAATACATAAACTGGGTTTGGATAGAAACAACGATCCTGAAAACATCAAAAGGATTTACACCTAAAAATGTGTTACAGACATTTCCTTGAATGAAGGGCATTAACAATACAGGCAGATACCAGGAAAACTTCATTGAGAAAATTTTATTACTGAACATTGTGTCCTATTTTTATGGTTGTGTTTTGTACAGTGAAGATTAGAGGGTTTTTGCCTGGGGACCCCAGAAGCGTTGGCACCGTTTTTATTCCACTTAATGGTTTTTCTGACTAAGTTAAAATAATGCTCATTAGTCAAGTAAGTTATAATTACACTCAACTGGTCATTATTGGAAAATAAACCCCAACTCGATGCAAAGTGGAGACTAGGACAAAAGTAAATTACACCGTTTACTCATCATTACACAAAAATGGTGCAATTTTGTGGAATTAGTATCAGATTTGAATGAATTCACACAATTACATTTCTATTTGTTTTTTCTTTTGAACCAAATGAATTCATACAAAAAAACTGAAAATCTTCTCATGAACTCAGGTTGACCTAACCAATGAGAATCACGTATTTCAGGAGAAAGTGTAGTATAGTGTGTCACAACTACCATTTAGTCCCGTTTAGCAAACATTTACTTAAGCAGGCAGAAAATCCCAGCCTCTTTCCTCCCAGCATTCAAACAGCCTCTTAAGTCAAACACAAAATTTCACGTCAGTCTGGATTCCAAGGCTATAAATGTGTAAAATAATAGCTATTCTCCTTCATAAATCTGTAAATTCCTTGTACTCTGTCATGAAACTTACATAAGCCTTTAATAACCTCTCAGAGGCTTTGTGGTTTAAGCATAATTTTACATCAAGATGGCATATTAGGATTTCTTTAGTGCACTTAATGTCAGATTGTTCACTGAAACTGCTAGTTGTCTATTATTGACAGTCCCTCTAAGGCAACGCAAGCTCTCGGTTATGCTTAAAGCTAGCATAACGCTTTATACATAAAGCTAGCAGGATAAGGTCCTACTGGAGGTGCTGTACACGGCCAGTAGCCGCCTGGTACCGCTTTCCTCCCTGAGACCTCAATGTCTTAACAAAGCGATCATGACGAATATCAACACTCAGTGCTGAGTCTACACTGACCTGAGAGCTGTGTTCCTCTGCTGTAGGAGTATATCATGGCCTGCTTCAGACCTACGGCCCGCTTGATATTTGAGATCTGTTCTATTCAAAGCATGGAGACATCGAGACACTGCACGCAAGATGAGAAGGTGTTGACTGAGAACCAGAAAACACATGCCTATTTTTCGTCTGTTACTGGATGTTTTTACAAAAAACAGATACTTATGCACTTTTCATATATGGTTAAAATATTAATATGAATTTTTATATATCAGTTAAAACTTGCTGCAGAAAGTGTTTTCTCCACATAAATTCTTGGGTTCGTGTTTTTCTGTTCCTTGCTGTTTTTCTCTTCACAAGGTCAAATATAAAACAGGACTGTTGCCGACAGATCTTCACTCTGATGTTTAAAATAAGACAGCGGGGAAGGTTAAACGTGTCTATCATGACACATCATGCTTTATATGTTCTGAGAGCAAGTTTAAGACAATGTGCTGACACAGTAATGCCTTTGTCATGTTACAAAAGATGGAAATAACTTTCAAATGCCCTCGCTCTGTCCCAAAGAAGACTCAGCAGGCATTTACAGGAAGCATTCAGCTCATAACATACCGTTTGCTCGTGTCTGAATGCACACGCTAAAGACAGCAAGTATTTTACATTCTCACAAAGATCCTGCTTAGCTAGGTATTGCTAGTCAGTGTGCTAACAGCTAGCAACCTAAACCCTAATATTACCATTACAGTTCAATTTAAAGTGTGTCTTTTCTAAACTTAGCGTCATTACTGGCATTGAACAACAATAACATCATGTTTTTTCTTGATAACACCGTGGTATATTTTGTAGGTACACCTTGTTAGGTATATTAATGCCACTGATGTTTATTTTAATTTTGCTAGGCTACGATTGGATACACAAGAGTAATTTCTCACCTGGCATTAACTGGACGACCGACTGTCTCAGATAAATTCAGATCTGGGTAATAAGCCACCTAATGAGTCTGTAATTAAACCCAGCATACTCAACAAGGCCGAGGAACCCCACTGTTAAAAGTTCAATCATCTTTAAGTGAACTTTTAAAACATTGAGGTTCCTCAGCCTTATTGAGTATGCTAGGTTTAAATGCCCATTATCGAAATCTGTCAAAAGGCTGCTCACTCATCAAAACCCACTGCTTATGATTCTCTTTCAAATCATATGATGACAATTAATGATGACTTGTCAACGAGTAAGTTAGAAAATGCTGTAAACTAGTATTTAGAATTACCATCTGAATAGTGCTTTTGAAAACAATACAGTTGTTGTCTCTGTGTGAACTACAACAACAGAAATTTGTGAAAACAGATGCATGTCTCTATTAGCCTTGCATGCATACAGCAAATGTACATGTACCCTAAGGCCAAAGTATATTTTGGCAATCCGCATCCGTGCACCATTCGCATTTTTTAATCAGAAGGGCTCACGGACTTAAATTCTACAATAAATGTTAATGCTAGAAGGCATACAAGCATATACTATTGTCTTCCAGAGGGCTGTTTGGAAAAGACCTGCTTGAAAAGTCTTCAAAATGTCTTCTTTGAAAAATAACACCAATGCAAGGTTGGAAAGGCATGGGGGTGAGTATATATTATGCAGTTTTCTTGTCTACGCGAGCTATTAAGCTCCCTTAAGGCTAAACCCAAAAACACAGAATGAAGCGTTCAAAATGACTAGAGGAAATCTGCATATTTGTTCATTTGTAGCATTTAAAAAGCTTCAGATATCCGTTCCCTGTGTTGGGAATACCACTGGAACTGTTATTGATAACAAATCGTGATTTTGATATCTGTACCACCGCCAGCCAGGTGATCCGAGAACTGTTGGCTCTTATGCACCCTCTAATGTTGATCCAAATCACTGTGGTGGGTATAGTCAGTCTCTTTGTAGTTGTCTCTATGCTTGTTCTCCCTCCTACCATCTTTTTTCTCCTGCCAGACACCCTCTCTCCCTCTCCCCTGCAATATTCTCACCTCCATTTATTTTTACGCCACAGTTTAAGCACCTGTAATTCGAGCCAGGAGACAGCTGCAAGTGCCGCCTTGTCCAAATACGTGGGGCCGAGTAAAATTAGCCAGTGCATGAGACACCAAGGACTCGTTTATTGGTACACGTGGGCAACCGAATCCCAAAAATGAATCCTAGATCAGATTTGACGTCACTGTATGGGGGTGAAGATTTGGCAAAAGTTGAAAGTGACTGATTTGAGACCTGTTAGATATGGGAATGGCAAACGGGGGCTCTGTGACCCAGGACCACACAGAGGGAAGAGGGTGATATGGATGAAAGGCACCTGGTATCGTTTTCCACTGTCTGACATGCACACCACAGGGGGATGACTAAATTACATTACGGGGTGTGGTGGTCCGCTCTTATTTTTTCTTTAAAGAGGAACTTTAAAACCAAGCTTGACCTCCCAACGGAGCTCCACATATTGACGGCACAACTGCACTGCAAACCTATGACAGACGGATTCTGCCCTCCAGGCATGTCACGAAGTAACGTAATAATCTCTGCGGAGAAACTACCTTTATAATTCTACTTAATCTTACGGCACGGCGCCCCCTGGATTATTGGACAATTTGACAAGGTTTGCCTGCCAGTGATGAGTTTCTGGATGAAATTAGAAAATTTGTTTTCAATTTAGCAGAGAGTCTCTGAAACTTTTTTTTGTGAGGAAGCCCAGATATGTCCTTGTCTTGGTTGTTACAATGCACATTGATGGTTATTGCATAACCTGCATGTTTCTTTTTAATCGTTCATGCACATTTGTGATTTAGAAAGAACGTGAACTCCCAGAAACACTATGATCTCTTTGATATTTCAAATTTGTCCAATAGGATTGGACACCACTGACTTTTGTTGTAGAAAAAAGAAATAAAGGTTTGCAATGACATGAGGGTGAATGAATGAATTCTTTCCTATGTCAGCAGCATAGGAACTCTATAATTGTGATGATCAGCTGGATGTGCCAGCTCTCTGGATGGCACTCCAGCACCCAGTAAACTATGTGTGTATGTTTTGTGTCTGTTTTCATTCATGGACTCCTTTCAATGAATTCATGTCTCCGCCCATCTCATTCGTTGTCATAGTGTTTCATTGTTGTCTCCACCCACCTTGTCTGTTGCCTTGACCACTAACTCGCTCCTCCCCTTAGCCTTGTTAGCATTTCTGTATAAAAGTCCTGTTTGTTTCCTGTTTAGACGCTCGTCAATGTTGGATGTATCCTGTTACTCCCTTTGTGTAGCCACTCGTGTTCCTTATTTCCCTGTGTTCTGTCACGATAGCGACGGGTGCAGGCATGCGGATCCATACGCAGACTTTATTCATGTTACACAGAGTCAAAACATGCAGAGTCAATCACGTCAGACAGGGACATTTGAGGCAGAGACAATAGAACAAACCAGTACTTAGCAATAATCAGGCTAACGGCTAACAGTGTCCAGGGGGCGAAGACGAGAGAGTAAATCCAGGGCAGGGAGAGTTCAAGAACGGATAATTCCAGACACCGAGAAACACAGGGAAACAAGGAACACGAGTGGCTACAAAAAGGGAGTAACAGGATACATCCAACATTGACGAGCGTCTAAACAGGAAACAAACAGGACTTTTATACAGAAATGCTAACAAGGCTAAGGGGAGGAGCGAGTTAGTGGTCAAGGCAACAGACAAGGTGAGTGGAGACAACAATGAAACACTATGACAACGAATGAGATGGGCGGAGACATGAATTAATTGAAAGGAGTCCATGAATGAAAACAGACACAAAACATACACACATAGTTTACTGGGTGCTGGAGTGCCATCCAGAGAGCTGGCACATCCAGCTGATCATCACAATAATGAATAAAGTCTTTATTTGTATTGTCTTTGCATGCAAAAAGTGTTCTTGTAGCTCTAGTACAATAAAGTTGAATCACTGATGTCACATGGACCAGTTTAACAACTGTTTGGGGCTGTTAATGCACAATTTGTGTACCAAAGAAAAATGCATGCAATACGGATTTTGAACAACACAAGGGCGAGTAATTAATGACTGAATTTCCCAAGTCCCAAAACACACTCTACAACAGGGTTTCTCAAATCCTACCCTGGAGGTCCAATGCACTGCAGAGTTTTGAGAAACCCTGCTCTACAGAGTACCAAACACACATACTTGTTATCAATGCAAACTCAACCAATTTTAACCATTGTTGCTTTTTCAAATGGCAAGTTAAGCTCCAAATGGCATTATTTGTAATTTCAAGACAAACTGTGTTATTGCAGACCAGAAATTTGTAGGATTTGAAGGCTAGATCGCTAACCCTCAACATTTATAGCTAGCTACCTGCCTTATTATAAATCAGGTTTTATAGTTGATATATCTTCTATGAGTACTGAGTACTGAACTACCACAGTAACGTAAGAACCATGAAATATGACCATTAGCGCCTAAGTTGGCATACTTGCGTAGAGTCTTTTTTTGGCCTGTCTCCTGCATCTCAAGTTTGTCGCCTGACCAAAAGACCCCAATCTCACATCCAGTGTCTCCTCTAGAGTTTCAGAAGAGATCCTAATGTCTCAAACTATGCTCAGATTTGACACCAAGACCAAATGATCTCAGCCATGCTTCAAACGGTTACGGCCCTTCGGTCAAACTATATTTGTTCTCTACTACTAACTTGAGAGATATCTTTCAAAAGTTTTTGTTGTCTGAACAGAACTTTTTATTTCAGTGTCCACACTGCATAAAAACAACTCCTCCTGAACAGACAGCTGCTGAGAGCATGGAGCTGGGCTAGCAGCTTGAGAGTTTGTTTAATAATGTCATGTATCACGTGCCACCCATTTCACCTCATCTATGTGGGCCTGAGAGATAAAGCGGCGTAGCATCTATCATGTTGCAGCTGATGTTTTGAAGCACACTAAAATGGAAATATGACCACAAAGTTAATGAGCTTTAAAACTCTTTTAATAGTTCCAGTAATCTAACAGCTTTTCACAGACAAGCGAGCTCAGAAAATGCCTCAGTGGGAAATATGTTGTGGAGGATTATGTCCCCCCTCTGGCTGGATGAACTGGCCATTCGGTGACCCAGAGGAGGAACAGCAGAGGAATGTTCTAGGAAGGGCTGGATGGGGCAGGAGGGAGTGTGTTTTTATAGTTGGTCTTCTGCTGAAACTGCATACCTGCAGACTCTGTTTATGCTTCTTTGACTGATAGAGGGCACGAACAGATATGTCCAATCTTGCAGGGCAATCAGCAAACATGGTGGCAGCCACAGTCTTTAGGTTTTTGAAGTAAGAATTTCAAATTTTGCAATAGGTAAATAGGGCATGTCTATTAAACCCAATACTACATGGCACATCTGGGGTCTAGCATTTCACATTCGATCCTGGAATCCTTCACTTCCTTGTTCCACTCCATCTAGAACACAGTTGAATTTGCAAGCCATTCACAGTACAATGAGCATGTATGTGTACAGTAGCTAGTAGATATATTGTTTTTAGGTTTTCAAGTTGACTAAGGAGCATACTTTAGGCTTAATCTTGTGAATTAATCAAGAAATCAAAATTCACCCTCATGTCATTGCAAACCTTTATTTATTTTTCTACAACATAAGTAGGATTCCAACAAATCCTACATCATTTTGAAAATGGAAATACTAAATAATTAACTTTGGAAAATTTGCCATTGTAACTTATTTTACCAGCACAGGTCACACTTGTTTGTGTTCCATGTGTCAGAGCCGTGGCCTAGCGGTAAACACACTTCAATATATGGGTTACCCTGGTTTATATTTGGCTCGCATCTTCTCCTAATCATACTCCTTGGCTAGTTTAATGGAAATATGTATATGGAGAAAAGCTAAAGTCATAGCTTAGGCTTTAGCGCACACATTGACCTCATATTGGCTACATGGGTTTGAATTTGGCTTGCAGCTCTGTCTAATCCCATTCCCTGTATTTTCTTAAATGTAAATGTAAATACTAGCAATTTTCTAGTCACTAAATGACTAACTTATGTATTTTGAGAAACAAAGCTGTGGTGCTCTTTCGGGCTAGACAGGTTTGAATTTGGCTCATAAATATTCATACCCATGTGTGTCCAGCTCAATTCCTGGAAATTAAATAAACAGTTTTTAAAAAGTCTATACCTATACTATACTTTTTTTTTATACAAAGCGGCGACCTACTTGGCACTTAACTTGACTTGGCACACTGAGCCTTATGTGAAAAACATTGGTTAGCAGTCAACATCAAACAATTTGTAAACCCTGTTACCAATTCGATTTCTGGGCTTAGCACATATTTTGACACTATTTAGTTACATTTAGTAAATGCATCGACATACTCAGCAGTGGTGCTTATGTGGGTTACATGGGCCTAAATCCAACTTTCAGCATTTCCTGACCCCGTTTCCCCACTCATTCTTGTCACTTTCTCTTGAAATGTAGCTATAAATAAAAGATCGGGAGAAAAAAAATCTGTTTTTCTAATTTAATGTAGTTATTTTTTGTCCCCAAGTGCTTGATGGTCCTCTATTTCACCTCGGAGTCACATGCACTCTGCTCATTAGTTCACACACAGGAGAAAAAGAAAGCAGGTAAGCTTCTCTAAGCTCTTCAGATGACTGGAACACTCCCAAGTCTGTTTTTCAGTGGCGATTTCCAGCCAAAAAGAGAAAAGCACTCAAAGCGAGTGCCAAATTGGTGGCCCATGAGAGGGCCAAAGCGTGTCAGCTTCACCCCCACCACTGAGCAAACCCGAGTGTGTTCCAAAGCTCTAGAAAGTGCAACCTCTGCCTTTGAACTTGTGTCTTGAAGGAAGATGCTTACGATTCCTCAAGGGAAGCTGATCGCAGAGCCCCCTCCGCGCTGGGCTGCATGTATGGGGTTTGACTGGATTCATCTACGGCACCGGCCCTGATCTTGCCTGTGGCAGCCAAATTGCTGGCTCTGAGCTCAGTAGTGGAAATTCTGGAGAAAAGCCCACCAGAGACTGTGTGTGTGAGGACGCTGTGCTCTTTCTCCGGCTGCTGTTTATCTCTCATAGCATGGCATGATAATGTTTCCACAGCCATGATTTGCTCCCAGGTTGCCTGAGGAAGGAGAGTGGCAAGGAGGGATTGTCCTTGGCTGCATGGGGACAAGTGGTGTATTGATTTATTTTGTTTGCATGCTTGCTTATTCATATTTTGGGGGAGTTATTAAGGGTTGCAGACTACATGATGGTTGAGCTTGAGGTATATTCGGTCTTTAATAAAAGGTATTTTAAGTGTTAAAATGAAAGTTTTCGTTAACATAATATATGTCTGTGCACTGTGTATATTTATTATACATATGTGTGTGTGTGTGTGTACAGTGTATAGTTATTATGTATATATATATACTAGGGATGTAACGGTATCAAAACACGATACGGTAATGAATGGCACGGTACAGTATTTATTGAATCATTTACAGGAAAAACAAAACTAATGAAGAGACTCAAAAAAGTGTGTATTAAACAGTTTACATGAACACTGAACATATCAATGGCACAAACATTAGCCATTTATCTGTAAACTTTGAAACAGGAACATTTTTTCAATTTTAATAACAAATATTATTAAACCTTCCACACATCTGATTTAACCTGTCGCTAGATGATGTCATACGTCAATTGGTATTGCCGTTCGACAGCATTTACAATACCATTACATCCCTAATATATACTGTATGCATTTACATTACACATTTTTCTGGTACATACACGTGTTTGTGTTTATATATACATAATAAACAAACAAGTAAAGAAAGTAAACACACATGCATCATGTAAACAAAAACTTTTATTATGAATGCAATTAATCATTTGACAGCACTAACATATTTTTTAATAAATGTATTTACATGTATATATTTATATTCATATTATTTATTTAAAATAATATCTAAATATATATATTAAAAAACTTATTTTTTCTTGAGGGTGTTTAATCTGTTACATACAGTAAAAATTTTAATTAAAACATAAGTAAATTAATATATTAACAATATCAAGATTTCCCTTTATCACTAGGTATTACTTTAATATTGCTAATGCACATTCTTAATTACTAATACATGTTTTATACCCTGTTGGTCCACTGCTAGTACAAATGACTAAAAGTATCTTGAAAAAAGAAACAACCACACCAAAGAAAACTTATCCAACCTCAAAGAGGGTAAAGAGGGACCATGTGACACTAGTCGCATATGTGTCCCACGTCAACAGGAAATGTCCTGCTGATGCACCCCCACCCACACAGGTGGAGGTCCGGGTGGAATTCAATTAATATGCACAATGGGACGTCCCTCACCAAACATGCCTGCCCTTCTTCCATTGCGTCAGACAAGTCACCTTGTTTGCTCTCAACGAAACAAATAAAGCCAGAACATCAGATCTATAAAGCCATTTCTGTGTTCTTGCACTGGCGTGTCAGAGGGAACCACCTTTCCTCTCTGGGTACTGAGGGTGGCACTACTCTGTCGCCCTTTTAGCAGGTCGACATAAACATAGAGGACAGTAAAGTATAAAACTTGCGACTCAGCAGAGGGACATTGGGACAGAGAAAAAGCTAAACTGCAAACTGTGACTTTTCTGTCGCTGTGGTGCCAAGAGACATTGGCACAGGGTCTAACCTTTCTCCGAGGGCACAGTGCACAAAGCCCCAGTGCATTCTGGGTTAAGGTTCAAAGCTGAGTGCCCACCATTACAAGTGGATGCAAATTTGTTTATTCGTATGTACGCTGTGCATATTAGGTAAATTCTGAAATGCATTTAACTGCCAATAACATTAATATATTTTGTTGTATACAAAAGTATGCGTATGTGTCTTATACATGAAATATTTCTACAATTTATAATGAACATTGCATTGCATTTTGCATGAATGTAAAAAAAAAAAAAAAAAAAAATATATATATATATATATATATATATATATATTATTCCGCATCCAATCAAAATTACATATCATTCATGTTTTCCAAACCATTAATTAGGAACTTTCCAATAAAGCTTGAATGCGTATTCCTACAGTTCTTCTTCATCTCCTGTTGGGAAGAGGTTATCTAATGCTCTTGGGAATGGAATCTAATGACGAATTTGTGGTGACTCAGACATTGCCAATGCTACAGACAGAATATATACAAACATGTTGTAGACCTATACTCATTGATGAGTTTTTTGGGGTAATCAAAAGATTTGATTCCACAATTTTAATTAAAATCATCCCCGCGCCCTCCTCAACCTTCCAGGTCACTCTGTGAAGACGGGATTCTTCAAAGGGAACTTCCTGTCTGGCACCATTACACATATTACATGCTTGAGTCTCTGCAGAGTGCAGATAGAGTTCCACCATCCTTCACAGATTACCTTAAGCAGCAGCAAGCATCGTGCATTACCCCACCACTGCTTCACAGAGGTAAGGGAACACAGGTTACAGGCAAAACTGGGGCAGGTATTCTCTTGAAACTCAAGTCCACCTCTCTTTAGGGACAAATAGGTACTATGAGCTATTTTTACTATTCAAGTCTCTGCCTGCATCAGCATTAAAAACTGCGGGTTTAATAACATCTATTCCATTTCTGCACCTGACAAGGGCTGAAGATAGGGTTTTAAGTTTTCATATTTTAAGAATAAATATTTTATTTTAATGTAACCTTAATCTGACTAAGAAGGAAGAAAGGATGGATGGATGGATGGATAGACAGACAGACAAACGGATGGATAAAATAACTGAACAAAAGATACAGAATGATAATAAGATCTTTCTACAGAATGGTAGAATGAAGGATGGACGGATGGATCTACAGATATACAGACAGAATTACAGAACAATCGATATACAGTACAATGGTAATATGATGGGCAGACAGAATGGTAGTAAGAATGGATATTGAGTAATAATATAAGGAAAGGATGTGACGTGGCCAGGTATGGTTTCCCATACTAGGAGGTTGTGCTCTGCATTTAAACCATGCAAGTGCACACACACAGCAGTGAGAAGTGAACAACCACGCGCACACACACACACACACCTAGAGCAGTGGGCAGCTATTGCCATAGCCCGGGGAGCAGTTGGGGGAACGGGTCTTGCTCAAGGTTCTCACCTCAGACATGGTATTGAAGGTGGAGAGAGCACACAAACAGCTTGTGGACTCTTCTGCTCCTCTATTAGGCAGCATCTGAATTTAAGCTGCCCTGAAGAAAGACCTCAGGAGGCTGTCACAGAGGTGTCAACACTTCCCAAGTCATTTATCTCACATAATGTCACCGCTGTCAATCACACAGCAGCTCAAATCTCCGACAGCACGATGTGGGAGCCATGCTAATGAGAAATGCATTGTTATTCTATGACAAAATCACCCCAAACCATATTCTCCAACTGAGGACACCAAACACCACATGACTGCAGCTATTTAAAACACACTCAGAACGTTATGTGCTGAATTCTGTGAGCAAATGAGAAGGTATAACTGCACATGCTGTCATTTATTTATGTAACTAGTATTGTATTTAGTAAATGTGTCCAACAGACACTTCAGGGGGGCTACTGAAATAAAGATATCAGGATACAGTCAGTCATGTGATCTTGACATGAGGCAACCCTCTTTATGTAAAATTAAAAATGCATCTTCATCTAATATGTACTGTACAGAATTGGTAATGTTTTTACGAAAGCACTATTAATTTATAACTGTAAAAGTTAATTAAAATTAAGAAAAATGTGAAAAAAGTTGGTGACATACTTCTACGTGTCCCTTCACCATAGAAGATTCATGGATATCAAGGAGAATCTGCATTATTCATTTTGCTCTTCTGTGTCCTTTTTATCACCACTATCAAAGCATGCTAAATTTGTTCGATCAAACACCTAATTCTCCTTCCATGCTCACAAAAGCCTCTTAAAGATTTTATTGACTGACACTAGAGGGTCTGTCGGATTGAGAATGGCCTGTGAGGGACAGTCCTTCAGTATACAGCCAATTCTATTAGTGGCCTATTTTAGCAGGCGTTCGGCTGAAGGGGAGCAGGAGGTCGGATCTATCTGACCATTGAAAGCTCGACAATGGCACCGAAGACCAAATGGAATGCAAAATTTGTACAAATCAATAAAAAAAGAGGAATTGATGTTTGCCCTTATCCTTGGGGTCAGCAGCAGCCACTATAGTCTTGGCATGGAAGTCTGTAAATGTTCACCTTACAATAAGACTCAGTTAGCAATGAAGCTACCGGCTAGAGAGATTGAGGTGAAAAGGTTCAGATGTACATAAAAGGTCTTGAGATACCAATTGACAAGTGATTTGTCGCATTTGTCTAGGACTATTAGAAACTCATTTGAGAACAGACCGGTTTGATGTCCCTTAATGTTCATCAACACATCAGCATGTTTCTCCGAGGGGATGGATGCCCGTTTACATACAAAAACAAGGTCGAGGATGTCAAAATCTGGAAGGCTGAGCCACAGTCTCCTGACAAGCTTCATAATTGACCATGACAACTGATTAGCTCTGCTAACCACAGGCAACAGCCCTCCACAGAGCTGACTGCAGTTTATTTTAAAACAGCTATAACAATACAGCTGCATTTAGATATTAAAAGCAGCAGCATCATCATATTCCAGGGTCAAAATGGTCAAAACTCTCAGAGGGCACAAAAAGACTCCTGGACTTCTTTAAACCATTAGAGGCTTTTACAATTAACATTAACTATAAGTTAAGTAAATTTAATATTTTCATATTGTTTAAATAATATTTAAAATAGAATAAATACTATAACATAAAAAATAAACATATAAAATAAAAAGTTATAGTTTTTGTTGTTGTTGAAGATGCTGTAATACTCAGGAATATAAGTAAAGTAAAACTCATTAATGAGCCAGACAGCTCAGGTTTGTGTTCATATTGACATGCTCCAATAGAGGGTAAAATACCTAAACCAAATACTAAAGCACCATCCCACATTTAATTGAATCTATTTATGGGGAAATATTATATGAATCAGAATTTGAATTGCTTGAGTTTATTCTTATATGCTATTTATTTGAGTGTATACTGTAACATTTGCTAATTAGTTGTTTTGTCTGGCTTGAGCCAGAAGAAAATCATGCATAGAAACCATCTGTTTAGGGAAAACGTTTATGTAATTAAAATAATTTAGTTATAATGATCTGGCAATTAGATTTAATATTTTACTTTGTCATAAAAAATGTGGAAACATCTTAAAGCTTCCTATTTTTATGTACTTGATACAATACATTTGTATACAAAATATATACTTGTTTATATCTCTGTGAAGGTTTGATCTGGCAATCACAAGGTGAACTCTTAAGTTATACGGTGAGCACTTCAGCTGTTACTTATTGACTAGTTAGTTGCCACTTAACAGACTATTCTAAGTCCAGTGCTACTGATTGCAGGTTCATTCCCCCTGGAACAATTTAGGTTTAAGTGCTGGGTAACAGCCGTATTAGATTCTGTTAACGCTTCACTGTCTGCAGTGTCCATACTTGGGACAGAGTCTTCAGTCCTTTGTATAGATATATTGTTATACTTTTATAGAGGGGTTCATTTAATTAGAGGGCAGAAATGTTTTAGGTTGTTTACATAAAAGAATCATTGTCTTTTTTTAAAAATCAATTTTCCCATTTCTCTTAAATGTATCATCATAAAAATGACCTTTATGAAGTTAAGCCCCTTGTGTGTGAGCTAAACTTAATAATTTTTTTTTTTTTTAGAAGAATCAGATTTTTTCACCCTTTCATGTAAAATTCAGTTTATTTTCTATATAAATCAGCATCATAAAGTAGTTTTAAAGTATGAAATTGTTTTCTGTTTCCCTTTGAACTCCAGAAAAGTTTCTTAAGATTTATCCTGATCAAAATATGGTTTCAATAATTGGACTTATAAAATTGTAATTATCCACCATGCATCAAGTCTTTCTTTTTCTTTGTAGACATAAACGTTACCCTTTCAGTCGAATCACTTCGGCGTTACATATGGAAACTCGCCAGAGAGACCAAATGCCTTTGAGCTTTATACAAAAGGCCAATGAATACTGGTGTGCATTGACTGCGCTCAGGTGCACCTCATCACTGTGTGAGTATAAGAGGGCACAAGCGGAATACACATGCAGACTTTCGCTTCAGAGCTGAAGCTGTTCTGAGCTACTTCAGGAGCCTCCCTCTGCGAGTTTGGAGGCCGATAAGAGGAAGAGTCCTGCTTTCAAGAGTTCCTTCTTTCCTGCTCTCTCGTCTGACAGCGTTTGATCTGGGCATCTGTCAGCGGATCCTGCGGGATGGTAGCCTTTTTAAAGGCTGGATGTGCCAGTCATCTTGCAAATCCAGCGAGCAAAGACCTTTTTGAGTGCATGGAGCTGCCACGATAGGTCTTCCCTGGGCAACCTGGAGATAGAGCGAATTTTTCCCACGGTTGGAGATGCCCTCTCCGGAATGTCGAGGCGATCGTGTGCTTCTGGGTGCGAGAGTTTCTTCTACTCTTTGGACGGGGCATGATTGTGAATTTTGTGAATTGTCAATGCGTTCATTGTGAGTGTATGACCATGGCAACATTAAAGTCCCGCCTCTCGCTCGCGAGACGGCTCCCCTCGCATCCTTCTCGCGCCACAGCGAGGTGCTTGGGGGATTTCCAGGTAAGCGTTCAGAATGTTCCATCCAGGGTGAAAGCCGTGCGGACTTCTGATGCACCATGTAGTCCCGTGGTCCTCCTGGAGGAGACCGCTCCCCCTGTAACAGGGCTGAGTGTGTCCTTCAGAGTGCCCTAAGAGGATGAGATGTCTTCGGTAGCATCAGAGGATGAGTCAGATGGTAGCACTGCAGTGTCTGCCCCGCCCGTGGTGGATACCGAACTCTCTGCTCTGCTCCTTCGCGCCTCTGTAGAAATCGGTTTGGAGGTGCCGCGTGCACCTTCAGCCGACCCTTTGGATGGTTTTGGCTGGATGATTGGTTACTGGGGGTTAGAGATGCGGCTCCGCCGCGCTCTCTCCCAGTGCCATTCTTCCTGGAGGTGCACAAAGAGCTTTCCAGATCATGGCGAGCCCTTTACACGTCGCGTCTGTGCCCAGGCTCTTCGGCCCTTGCCACTCTTGATGGCGGTGCAGCCAGGGGGTATGCGGCAATCCCTCAGGTCGAGCGCACTGTGGCGGTGCACCTATGCCCACGCAGTGCTGCCGCCTGTTGTGATCAGCCTTATCTCCCATCAGAGGCGTGTAGACTTTCGTCCACTCTCGCTGGCGATGTCTACTATTCCGCTGGGCAGGCTGCTACCGCCGCGCACGCACTTGCAACCCTTCAGGTCTATCAGGCGCATGCCCTTGGCCAGGTGATGTTCACCACGGTGGTCCAGGAGCGACTTCAAAGGCTGAGCCTGGCACAGGTGCCGGCCGCCGAGAGAGCAAGCTTTCTCGACGCCCCCATCTTCCCCCACCCCAAGCGTTCCTGACACAGGCAGCCTGGAGGTGGTGAGCCAGTCTTAACAGCAAATTTCATAATCTCCGGGTCCAGTGTCCGAAGGTCCCCATCTAACACAAATCTCTTTTTCTTCACAGATGCTGACCCAGGACACTGTGTCGTTAGCGCGGGTGCCAGGGAGACAGTCCCTGTCCCCCGGGCCTTACGAAGGTCACAGAAGGTGCCCTTCCCCCTCTGTGGCAGATGGGTATCCGCATCCTCAACTATCTCGAAGACTGGCTGATAATAGCTCACTCGAAGGATTTGTTGTGCATGCACAGGGAAATAGTGCTCCGGCACCTCAGCCATCTGGGTCTTCAGGTCAACCGAGAGAAGAGCTAACTCTCCCCAGAGGACCTCTTATCTCGGTATGGAGCTGGACTCTATCGAAATGACTGCCCGCCTCACCAAAGCGTGTGTGCAGGCCATGCTGAACTGCGTAGATACGTTCAGGCACAAAACAGCGGTTCCTCTCAAAACTTTTCAGAGGCTCCTGGGGGATATGGCAGCTGCTGCCGCAGTCACGCCGCTGGACCTGTTACATATGAGACCACTTCAGCAATGTTACACGATAGGGTCCCGAGATGGGCATGGCACCGTGGCGCACTTCTGATTGCCGTTTCCCTGGAGTGTCCCCCCCTTTTCAGCCCGTGAGACAATCCTGCTTTCCTACAGGTACCCCTAGGAGAGGTTTCGAGACATGTCGTGGTCAACACGGATGCCTCTCTCACGGGCTGTGGTGCCGTATGCAATGGGCAAGCAGCCTCGGGTCCCTGGACAGGTGTCCGACTGCTTTGGCACATCAACTGCCTAGAGCTGATGGCAATGTTTCTTGCGCTGCATCACAAGCACGTGTTATTCCGGACAGACAACACGGCAGCTGTTGCGTACATCAACAAACAAGGTGGTCTACGCTCCCGCCATATGTCTCAGCTCACCCGCCATCTGCTCCTGTGGAGTCACAAGCGGCTGAAATCGCTGCGCGCTATTCATGTTCCAGGGCTTCTCAACCGTGCTGGATCAGCTCTCACAGCAGTCCACCCAGCCTGGACAATGGCGGCTCCACCCCCAGGTAGTCCAGCTGATTTGGAATCACTTCGGAGAGGCCAAGATCGATCTCTTCGCCTCTCCCGAGTCGACTCACTGCCCGCTGTTTTAATCCCTTCACGAGTCCCTTCGGGCACTCGGCAGGGATGCGCTGGCATGCAGCTGGCCTCCGGGGCTCAAGTACGCTTTTCCCCTAGTGAGCCTCCTTGAACAGACACTGTGCAAGATCAGGGAGGACGAGGAACGAGTCCTGCTGGTAGCGCCTTACTTTGCAGACCTCACGTTCCTCGCGGCAGCCCCTCCTTGGAAAATCCCCTGGAGAAAGGACCTTCTTTCTCAGGGGATGGGCACCATATGGCACCCCATGGTATCTATGACAGCCTTTCCAGCGCTGTCGTAGATACCATCACGGAAGTGCGAGCCCCCTCTACGAGGCAGGCTTACGCTCAGAGATGGGTTCTGTTCGTCTAATGGTGTTCCTCCCGTGGTGAGGACCCATAGAGATGCACGATTGCAGTTGTGCTTTCCTTCTTGAAAGAGAAGTTGAGACGCAGGCTGCTCATGGCGCCTCTTTAGCGGATATCTGCAGAGCTGCGGGCTGGGCGACACCCAACACCTTCGACAGGTTTTACGACCTCCGCAAAGAGGCATACAGCATACAAGGCTGTGTTTCCCTTTAATTATATCCATATTCATTTCGATATATTGAATTCTCTTGTCCCGCATGCGTTAGTTCAAACTTCATGCACTCCGCCCTCAACCGCTTGTTCCAGCACCACTAAAAGCAACTGTTGAGAAGGTTACGTGCAGACTCCTCTGCTGACGAACTTGAGAAGTATCTCGCCAGTCGGCGGGGTCTCTCTGTGCAACGCGGCCTTAGAGTCGTGGCCCGTTCCATGGGTGTTCCCATATGTAACGTCGAAGTGATTCAACTGAAAGGGTAA
>JAUYWG010000060.1:11376795-11404206 GCA_034779775.1 Enteromius afrohamiltoni | reverse complement strand
TACTGAACATTTCATTTAATTTTGCATTAATCTAAAAAAAAAAAAAAAAAAAATATATATATATATATATATATATATATATATGTGTGTGTTTATTAATTATTTTAACTTTATTTTTCACTATTGAAACCTATACATGGTAGCCAGAAATAAATGGCAATTTTAAAGAAAAACATCAGATGTACTTAGCTTTTGCATCTGAACTCTTCATATATATGTATAAATAAATATGTGTGTGTGTGTGTGTGCGCGTGTGTTGTGGTTTTCTTTTAATTTTGTAGTGAAATACGACCTAGACATATATTTTTGAGAAATATTTCAAATAAACAAGTATTGAACTATTAGAGAATTTATACAAAAATATGTGCTCACATCAGGTCTGTCACATACATAAAGGAATGGCAAATTTCATTTGCATGATGGTAAGTGTATTTATTGTTTTAGGAAAATGCAATATCAGGCCCATTTAAATGTATGAAATCATTTGGCTAGCATATGTAAATATGTCGGCCATATACTGGTTTAATCGCCACAATAACTCAGCGCTCTACACCTCACCCGTTTTTCTGCTAAGGTACTCCATTGCTCTCCGAATTTTTTTCTTTTGTCAAGAAAGAGCGTTTTTCTGCTCAGCACTTTTTTAACGACTCTTGCAAGGCAGGGGCAATCGCGTGTTGCCAGACCAGGGCAGAAGAGTGATGTTCCATTATCTGCGCGCAGCTGAGAAACGGATTTCTCCGTGGGAGCGCGGCTTTGGAATGGGGCAGGCGGCTAAAATACGGTGACACCCTCAAGCAGGAAGCAGCTAAGCATGACAGGGGAGGTGGAAGGGAAGAAATACAGTGAATGCCTACCGGTGGGTGAGCAGCCAGGATGGCTTCATTGTTGAAGTGGGCATAACATGAAACCGCATAACAGGCCGCCCACAGTCATAGAGCTCAAAATTTGTGCCAATGAAAGCAAAAAGTTGAGCCAGCAACAGTAAACTTTCTCGGGAGAACTCAACTTACAATATCGGAAGTTATACAAACAAATGCAACTTTTCTTAGGAGAACATAGGAGTTTTTATAAATGAATGCAAAGATTCCTGAGAGGAAGCTAAAATTGTGTCAATTAAAAATGTCAAATACTAAATTAGGTTTGTTTATGCTTCCTTGTGCTAATATAAGACATAATTCATAATAATAACATTGCATTGCACAAAATCAAGAAGGCAGTTCAAAGGTTTTCAGCCACCGAATATTGTCTCATCTTAATTTTTGACATAATTTAAGTTGTTTACGTAGATAGATAGATAAATAAATGTTAACAGTAACACAAAATGATTACGGTGTAGGTTTAAAAAGAAATACTCCTCTTTTGAGTGCCCTGCCTCTAAGGCATATCAAGCTTGCCCAGCCACTTTGTCTTAATAATTGCAGAACAAAAAGGCAATATTAATATCAAGGTCGCGGGGCGAGAAAATATACGATTTAATTAGAGACTCTAATCACCACGTTCTTAACTTGCCATCTCTCTCTTCACAACAGTTCTGGAGTCACACACTCCCCTGATACTCACTTAGCGCCTGTAATACACTGACCAAACTTTTTAGCTCTTTTCATTTTCCGCCATCATCAGCTCCTTCCTCTCCTGACAAGATCTGCTCCTCCCTCTCATAAGACCGGGCTCGCTCATCTCCAGTCCAGCGCGGCAGAGATTAATTGAGATCCTGTCATCATTATCTTGTTGTGTCAGTCTTGCCTGCATTTACGTTTTTTGGAAGCGTGGGTTTAACCGAACGGAATACCAATGAACCCTTACAGGCCCTTTTTGAGTGCGGCCTGGGCCGGGTGGTTTCAGAGGAGTGTGGAGACGCTTCTGCACGCCTGCCTCATCAGCCCGCCACGTCTCTTTCATCTCGGAGGATAACTGGAGCTGCTGTCAGCTCCCAGATGACCTGCTTCTGCTTTTCCAGTCTGGTTAGACTCTTTCATAAGGTCTGCGCTGTATTACATTTTTATGGCATGGTCGAATGCTCGATTCCGATTGGTTGACAGACGCTCTAAAGTGCTGATTAATTTTCTGCATGATTATGAAGTAGGCCCAGGTTTGTTGAATGCAATTCAATCTGGATCTCTCACCACATTATTTGTGATCCCTGAACCTAATGAGGTCTTCCCCATAACAAATAACAGTAGGCTTGTAAATCACCCAAGAAGCTATATTATTACCAAATCTTGGAATCTTTTCACTTAGCACATTTCTTTTTTAAAATTGATTGATCATAGTTGTCACTGATCTGAGCTTATTGAGTGAAAACAAAAACAGCATTTGTGGACAATTTTGGAGGCCTACGATCAAAACCTCTGCTAATTGAAAGAAAAAAATATATATATATATATTATATATATATTGTATTGGAAAAATATTAAGGAAGTCAGTCTTCTTTTGTGCTCAATAGAAAGTACTGGGGGTAAGGAAGTTCATATTATTAATAGTACACATTCAATTAATAAATAAATAAATAAATAAATATATATATATATATATATAGCTCTCCAATAACCGTTGTCTTTAACTACTCAAACTCCTGTCCACTATGTGAATTTTTTTAGCATAATACATTTGGTTAAAATAGGAGTGACATCAGAAATGACTTCAAAACAAATAACAAATTCTATTAAATATTGGAAAATATTAATTAAACTGATTATGCGGCATTTTATTTTGAACATATATCTGAAATTACAACAGAATGATGAGTTTGTGAAGTCATGTGTGAAGTGTATAAATAAGAAAACAAGCCCTGACTGTAGAAAAGTCACAGCTGCATTTCCAATTTAACAGAACCTTTTGAGCTTTTTATATTTGAAATTACGTGAAAGTTGGAAAAATGCACTTTTAGAATTCTTTTATGGTGCTTTTCAGTCCTATTTGGAGTTTTAAATGCCAGTTCCCATGAATTGTAATGACATTAGTGTTAAGTTGACATTAGCATTACGTACATACTCTTATAGTTAGGGATACATTTATACACTTACTGTATATTTGAGTAATTTTGCATGACAACATATTAGTGCCACATTAAAAACAAAACAGATACACAAAAAAAATAAAACAACAAGATAAAATTTGTAATACTTTGAGATTACAGTTATAATGTTTTGAGAATAAAGTTGAAATACTATGATGAAAATGTAAAAATATTTTTAGAATAAAATCTAAATATTATGAAAATAAAGTTGAAATAATTCAATTAAAAATTAGAAATAATTTTAAGAACAGTCAAAATTATGAGAATAAAGTGGAAATACTACAATGAAAAAAGTAGAGCTATTGTACAGAATGAAGCGGAAATATCTTCAGAATAAATTAATAAAGTTGAAATACTACAATAAAAAAGTAGAAATATTTTGAGAAAAAAAAAGTCTAAATATCATGAGAATAAAGTTGAAACACTATGATGAAAAAGTAGAAATATTTTGAGAATAAAGTTGAAATATCAAAATAATAAAGTCTAAATATTATGAAAATAAAGTTTAAATAATTTAATGAAAAAAATTAAATAATTTTAAGAACAGTCAAAATTATGAGAATAAATTGGAAATACTACAATGAAAAAAGTAGAGCTATTATACAGAATGAAGCGGAAATATTTTCAGAATAAATTAATAAAGTTGAAATACTACAATAAAAAAGTAGAAATATTTTAAGTATAAAGTCAAAATATAACAAAAATTAGTCAAAATATATCTCGAGAATCATATCAAATTAGTCAAAATTCATAAATACAATATATATATATATATATATATACTTTTGTGCGTTTCATATGAAGCAACTGTAAATTACGATTGTCATTTTTTGAGTGAACTATACCTTTAACATTCTTTTAGATGAATAAAAATACAACAGGAACATTTAGATTTGTTGATATCCCAGAAACATGCACAGCAGACTAGTTTAGTAACAAAGTTATGCCACTGTTTTCTTCACCCTTTGAGCTCACCCTCATATAACCCAAACCCGATTACCACGGCATATGAGTGGTGACTTATTTAGGTCACACTAGAGGATGACAGCCTTGAAGAAAAGATAAGCAGCCAGACTCACAAAAAAGTATAGCTTCGTGCTGAAACGGGCCTCATAGCAGCAGGGCCATGTGGCCTTGCCCTGGTGATGGCCATATTACCCGCAGAAGTCTGAAACCGGCCCCAGCAGTTCTTTAATTACTTCATTAATTTTAATCAGATCCAATTAATTACATTTGCCGCGGCCCGGTGGAAGTCCAGGGCCCACTGACCGCAGTAGGGGGACCTTGCGAGTCTTCTGGTGCGTAAAAACATTCAATCCCATAAAAAATCAATTATTTCAGAGAGCAAAACAAAGACTTTTGTTATTCAGTAATTATTCCCTGCTCACATGCACCTGTGGTAGACAAGAGCTACCTGAACTGCTCCTTTGTTCAGCTCACTTTAGATTTTTGCAATTCACAATTGTCAGCTTAAAGCAAAACATTTGATTAATATATATATATATATATATATTTTTTTTTTTTCAGTGTTATTTAAAAATAACATTGAATATATTCATATAAATAGATGAATATTTAACTTTTTTATGATTCTGCTCTTTAAAGATTATTATTGTTATTGTTATTAATATTTTATAGGTTTTTATTGGTATTTTTTTGTATATGTTTATACAAATGGAATTTAATGGAAATAGTTAACAAGTTTTATTTAATTTAATTTACCTAATTTATCTAAAATCACAAAAAAAAATACACAGATATATTTAAAATAATTTACACTTTCTGTACCAAAACACCCTAAATGTTAGATGTTTTGATTCATTAAAAAAATAATTATAATTAAATAATTACACATTATATATTGTATTGTGACCCCGGACCATAAAACCAGTCTTTTTATCAGTTTATTTAGTCAGTTTATTTGTAGAAATATCCAAAAATACATCGCATGGGTCAAAATTATTGATTTATTTTTTATGCCAAAAATCATTAGGAAATTAAGTAAAGATCATGCTCCATGAAGATTTTTTGTAAAATTTCTACTGTAAACATATCAAAATGTCATTTTTGATTAGTAAAATGCATTGATAAGATATTCATTTGGACAACTTTAAAGGTGATTTGCTCAGTATTTCGATTTTTTGGCATGTATCTCGGCCAAATATTGTCATATCCTAACAAACCATGTATCAATAGAAAGTGTATTTATTGGCATCTCAGTTTTGTAAAATTTTACCTTATGACTGGTTTTGTGGTCCAGGGTCACATATAACAACTGTGCAAAATAACAAACAAACATAAAAACAACAATTTAGATGCTGTCAATATTTGTACATGTTTATCAATATTTCAACATGTATACCAAAATGTACTTACAACTATTCTTGAATATTTATATTATGTATGAGTTTTAACTGTAATAGAAAAATTTTAGCTTTTTATCAAAAACTATTTTCCAAAAGACGAGACCCGCCTTATAGTTGATCTCTTTGAATATCATATTTCACTTTTACAGTACATCAGAACACAGATGTAAAATCGACAGCCATTATTGGAGGGGGGGAAAAAATACTGTAAATCAAAAACATCCTTTGAACATAGCAAAAACATTTCATGTTATGCAACAGTAATCACGCTCAGAGCGCTAAAGCAATAATTATTTTAAAGGTTTAGAAGCCAGGGATGAAATTATAGACATTTTCTGTGACCCAATCTCACCATATCCACTTCAAATAATTCTTATCCCAGTAATAAAGACATATTAGTGCATGAAACTCCACAGTAGTGATCATTCACAGCCACCATATCCACAAATGATAAAAGCGGCAGTCATTTATTGGCTCTCTTTGTCGCGCCGTTATCAGATGGCATAGATGTTTTTTGCCTCAGGTAAAGGGTCTCAATTTAATAAGCAAATACGCCATTAGAAAACAAGCTTTTCACAATGTTTCTGTAACAACTATAGCATTCATCGCATCTTAATGTGCAACTCCACCTCATTGCCAAAACAACATAAAAGTCACATAAAATGTTTATCTGTGCCTCGTACCGAGTTTCACAAATCAACAAACCCCCCCAGCAAACCCACATTGCATTTCTGCCTACATGATCTGTGTGATTATATTTAATCTAAGCTAGTTGCCATGATTTGCAAAGGCAAGCATCTTTTTTTCAACCTGATCTCACAGCAATTCGTACATATTTTACGTGGTGGCTAATTCGTACGAATTTGTACGACCTCACTCGTACGAATTGATACGATTTATTCTAAATTGTACATATTTTACGAGATGCCAATTCGTATGAATTTGTACGAATGACCTAAACATAACCCCGCCCCTAAACCTACCCATCACCTGGTTTTAGACAAATCGTACAGAATCGTACGAATTAGTACGAACTGGCAAAAATTTGGCACCTCGTACGAATATGTACGAATTGCTCGTGAGACTGGGTTGCTATTTTTTCATAAAGGAATCACTGCAATCCATTAACGTGCGGATGATTTGGAATAATTAACAAATGTGCAATTCTGTTAAAATTATGCGTGTGAAAGGTAATTTATTAATGTCTTGCTCGAGTCTATCCTGTTCGGTTCATTTGGATTTCTGCATTTTTTAGCATTGACGAAACACGCGCAAGCGTTCACTGAAAGACAAGACAGGCAGCTACCACTAGGTGGCAGTCAACAACGTCTCCAAGATGCTTCACTGGATGATGATCAGATCAGATCTCTGTCTGGAGCAAACAAATATATTACTGGATTTTAACAATTAGTGCCAAAATGAATGTTTAGAAATGTGAACTCATCACTACCACACTACATCAGAAGATACAAATAACTTTTTTAGAAAATGTGCTTTATAAAATTCATAATAAATTTAAATTATTCTGCGTTTCTTACTGTGATAGTAAAGAATCCAAAATTAGATTTGACTCTGATCGGGGCGAGAGTCGCGTAACATTGCTACTCTATAATATTTAGCACGTAAAAAAAAAACAAAAAAACAAAAAAAACAATAATACATAATACAAAACGAGCCTGAAGCATTCCTGATTAACTTAAAATTGTAAATTGTTTATTTTTTCCCACCCAACTAGATTAAGCTGATAATTGCCAGTTCTGTAATGTGACTGCCACCTAGTGGTAGCTGCCTGTTTTGCCTTTCAGTGAATGTTTGCGTGTGTTTCGTCAACTCCAAAAACCGCAGAAAGTGAGTCTCAAAATCCAAATGAACCGAACAGGATCACCTCAAGCAAGAAATTAATCAAATGCATATGCGTATGACATTTTAATAAAAAAATAGAACATATATACACTCACAAAACGACTTTGAACCCAGCACATAAATGTAATTCATAATTTCACAGACACCAGTTGAACATCTTTTGTTTCAGCGTAGAAACGCACATTTGCTAATTTTTCCCAATCCTCCACGTTACTGGATTGCAGTGACCCTTGTGTGTAGGTAGTTGTGTGTGTGTGTGTGTGTGTTGTGAAAAGCTGTAAAAATGTGAAAATTAAGTCTCAAAATCCAAATTAACTGAACAAGATTGACTTAAACAAAAGTCAATAAATGAACGCGTCACCTGATTCACAAATGCACAGATTCATTGCATGTGCAATTTCTGATATATTAATGTAGAACAGACCAGTTTTATTCGCAAAGATGTCTTCATTTGTACGCATCGCTGTACAAGCATTTAATCCTGAATGTCCACATACTCAAATTAAAAGGTATTTGTGTGTTTGTAATAAGAAGCATGAATTAAATTTATGATAATATTGTGCATGCATCTATTCATTATTTTGAGTCTAAAATCATTCCATACATTTTAGGTTTTTCTGGTTTTAAGTTAAATTTACAGTTAAATACCGTAATTTCATTAAACTGAAATATGCAATAAACTTTAATTTAACAACATTACATGGAACATACAACCCTAATAAACATAAATGATAATATAAAAAAAATGTATCAAATCTATTCAAATTTAAACTAAATTTAAAATGCAATGCAGGGAACTTTGGGAATTTTGCAGCTTTGGGGATTTTTAGGGATGATTTACTGCATTTAATCAGTGAGAATTTTTATAGATTATATAAGTTTTTATGTAAAGGTTTCACTAATAGGCATTCGTATTTCTTGTATTTTAGCCAGGAGCAATGATTTAAAGTTAAAAATGTTTTAATGATAGCTTTGTTTCTAAAACCATGCAGACAATTTTGTAAAAATAACAAAATAAATACATATTACATTTAAATAATTTTAATACTACGTACTAATACAAAATAAATCTATCGTCAATATCTTCCAAGATTTAATAGATTGGAATATATGTTAAACAATTTGAATCATTTTGATTTTGAAAGAAAGAAAGGAGGAAAGAAAGAAAAGATAACGCAATTTTTTTTGTCACATTCTGTAAATATTTACTTGCAATAATTAAATTCTGAGTGAAATTAACTTAAACTGTTGTTGGATTTCACAAAAAACTAACTTTTTCAGAATTCTGTCTTTTTCGTGCAATTCTAATAGAAAAATACAGAATTTAGAAAAATATTTGAACTCAGAGATAAGAATCACAATGCACTTTTTTAAAAGTCTTTAGTGGAAACAATCGAAAGCATATAGGCAATAAAAAAGACAAACAAAACTGATGAAACTTTAAGTCAAATAAAAACATAAAACAACAGTGTGTGGATCCTACTGAACTAGCCCTGGTTTACAGACACAGTCAATCTTGTTTGTAGTGCAATTGCTCTGCGGTAGCTTAGAAAACATTTAACCTTACAGACGTATAGTTCCAATTAGATTTAGCTAATCTTACAGCGCTCAAGTTAATGCTAACTGCAGACTAGGGCTTCTTTCCCAAGCTCCTAAGTGTTCTCATTAGACGGGGCTAAACTGAAGATAGCCAGTCTTTACAGCAGCTCCTGTGTGCGTGAAGATAGCCGTAAAGACACGCGAGTCGCGGCGAGCCGAAAACTGTAAAAACGCGGCACTGTTATCTTACAACCGCAGCGGAGCAGGACTTTATCCGCTGTGATGGCCAAAGCTCTCTTCATTTACAGCTTGTGTCGTTTCTTAGCACATGCTCAAGATGCCTTGTATGACTTTTTGTGCGGCATTGTTAGCGAGAAAAAGCTGCATTGTGTTTATCGCAGCTTACCACGAATATTATTCAACATCTCGTGTGGAGAGGGGTGTATGTTGAATAAATGTACCTGTAGCGCATCCAGCAGATGTTACTGGAGCATTTCAGGACTGAATAAACCACTGAAGGGCTTCTTTTCCTTTTATTTCAGGCTGTTAGGATGCGTCAAACGCTTGGTCATATTTTGAGTTTAACGACTGAGATTCAATGGCGACAGGCAAATCATGACTCAGCCCTTTCTGTAGACTCAAGGTTTAATAAAATATCTTCAATCGAAGATGTTATGTCTTCGGCAAATGTTTTTGTTATGTCTATTAGAGAAAACACTGCATGCATTTGTTATTAACCATAAGTATGTGTATTGTATGTGTGTGGTGATATCTGTCTAGACTGAGACAACCACAACTCTTGTGCTATTTGATGCCTCGGGAAACAATGTTTCCCAAACATAAATGGAGAGGTTGCCACAGTCTCAGTTTGTTTTGTTACTTCACGTCATAAAAGATAGAAATAACAGACTTTTTTTTGTTGTTGTTGGTGGTGATAATACTAGTGGCCTAAGACTTTTGCACAGTACTGTATATGCATGTAATACATTTACACAGTATACGATCACAATTGGATACAATCACAATTAATTGTTGCCCAGCACTAGTAAACACATAAATATATTCAAACTATGTACTGCATGTGTTTGTATTAATATATATATATATGTATATGTAAACAAAAAAAATAACTATCACCATTAATCATTGATTGATATGCGTTTAATACATTGATTTTGGAATGTGAAAAGAAAAAAAAGACATCTAAATAAAGTCCACAAACAAAATCCTTTCCTTCACAAATAATCCCATCTCAATGGGTGCGGGCTGCTATTACTTAGCTAATTTAGCATTAGTTATGGATTACTGCTTTCTCTTGATATTAAACTCATAAATCAAAACTTCACTTTCGGGGGGTGGGGGGGAAGGTTTTGAAAAGCATACATGAAGCAATTTAAACTCTAACAGATTTTTTAAATTTATTTTTTGGCTTCTGAATGTGAACAATAAGGCAACATGTCTTTGGAGGACACTAAAATAAGCAGAGACCAAACATGCACAAAACGAAGTTCAGAATATGATATAAAATAAAGAAATGAACCTCAGAAAAGGAGAAAAACGCTCTTTTGTACAGGATGGCTTTGAAGGTCTTTCAGTATGCAGCACGTCAGCTGTCGAGAATGAACTCATGTTTAACTAGACCTTCTGTGAGCTTCTTTACTATCTTACAATTACAACCCGAGCGCAAAACCATCAGCCTTTGTACTTTCAATAAAAACGTGTCTATACTAAGCGTATCTCTGTGTAACGTTTTCTCAAAAAGGCTGCATTTATTTAAGCAAAAATACGGTAAAATATTTTTTACTGTTTTTAATTTGAATAGGTTTCAAAATGTAATTTATTTTGCATTGAAATGCTGAATTTTCAGCAGCTTTGACAATACGTTTCTTAATTATATACGAGATGAGATGAGCGAGGATGCATTAAATTGATCACCAAAATTTAACTATTTATAATAACTAAGCATCAAATCATATTAGAGTTATTTCTGAAGGATCATGTGACACCGAAACTGGAATAATACGCTTTAAAACTTAGCGATAAATTGCGTTTTAAAATATATTACAACAGAAAACAATGCTTAGTGATTGAGACTGCCCCATACACTGTAAGCAAAGGAATGCTATAAACGTCCAAGGGTCATATTTAAAGAGAGAAAGGTCTTTCTGGTCATCTTCTCTGATGATAATACTGCTCCTAATCCTACTTCTAATGCACAATATGGCAAGGCTAAATCAGAACAGGGTGTGATTGCATTGATGGAGAAAACCAAGCGCACACTTTTCAATCACACTAAAAATGCAGATAAGCTAGCCTAAGCCATAAATCTAGATGAAAAATGACACCAGCCCACATTCAGAGCCAGTAGTGCAAGACACTGCATTCTGGTTGAAGCCCGTTGGGATGCGCTCGGCGGAAGGTGTGAAATTATTAAATTATTAGAAGCACGGCTTTCCAAAAAAGAAGGGCAAATCCTCAAAGACCCAATGAGTGAAACATGTCTTTGCTTGTAAAGTTGGAGAAAAAGAACAGCAACCTCTCAAGGACGGCTCCAGATGGCTTGTTTGAAGATACGTTTGCATTCTTTAGATATCTCTACGAGATTTCTGTTTTGAATTCTGTCTCCTATCTAACTCTAAGCACTGATGCTCGGTCGTCCCAAAACAAGGTCGGGAGAAAATAAAAATATTCTGTAATTGTCTGCAAAAAAACTGGGCACTGCTCAGACACTAATCTAGGTCTGTCAGAATAAACCTTTTTGTTTTTTTAAAGTAAAAAGTAATATTTTTTATTATATTATTATTAAATATTATATTAAATATTATTATTTTTAATATAATATTCCCTGAAAACATATATATATATATACAGATTATACTGGAAATGAAAAAAAGAAAAAAAAATAGTATTATTATTAATACATAAAAATGATGTTATCTAGGAAAGCCACATGACATTAACCACATATTACACTTTTTGGAGAGTCCCAACACATGACATTGTACCACCTAAATGAACTTGCCTTGTCATCAAAAAGTCAAATTGTGTGATATTTTAAAAGAATACAAGGTACACCACGCTGACATTTTAATAATGAATGAATAAACCAACAAACACTTTATTTACTGTTTTTATAAACTGCGTTTTCATTTTTATGATTGATATATAGAACCAAAAACAAAAAAAATGAAACAGCACGTCATTGACCTTTTTACAAGTGAACGAATCTTTTTGGAGAGATTTCAAAAATTCCAGCTAAGATGCTGAGAGTCTTCTACAGTTCCAATGACCAAACAAATGGCACATTTTATATCCAAATCTTCCTATCTCATATTTATATATTATATATATATATATATATATATTTATATTTAGATATATTTATCTTTGTCCTCCTCGCTCAGGTTAGCTTAAAAAGGATTGTTATTGAATAATAGGATACTTAACGCCAATAATGTTCAAGACAATTCCATCAGGGATGCGTTAGACAAGGAACGATAGTGTGAAAATGAGAGCACTCCAGTGTCAGATTTTCAAAAGAGATCTATAATGACTCATCCAGCAGTTGGAGGCTAAGCAGGACTTAGGAGACCCGCGACTCAACTAGCACAGTACAGCCAAAAGATCTCAGCGAGGTGAGAAGACACGACCTCTAATCCTCTTTCTGTGGCCGTGTCAGATGATTCGCAAATCTCTCCGAGCTGGAATCCCATTCGTGTTTGATGTTGTCTGCGGCGTCTCTGCTGTCGCGCTTTGGATAATGAGGATGGGCTAGAACAGCCAGCCATGGGCACAGACCATTTAGTCCATTAAATCAAGTGAGCGCGAGCCTTGCCAAATCTCACCCACCCAATTGAGCATCAGCTGCATTTGGACGATTGGTGGAAAAATGCATGTTGTGATAAAAACAGAGGGTTTGACGCATGAAAATGCATTATTCTAATAGAAGAACGTGACATTGCATCATCTAATTAAGTTGGACCTTGGAACGGCGCTCTTATTAAACAATCATATGCTGATCCATCCATAACCCTCATTGTAAAATGAGGCAAATGATTGATTGGTCTCGAATGTCGTTGACGCCCATGAGCCAAACTGTAGAACGAATGCAGTGCAGTCAAAGAGCATGAGTTCAGGTTGGTTAATTACAAACTGGGATTTTAGATACAGGCCACTGGGTAGTCTGTGAAAAAAAACAAAAAACAGTAAGACTACCATATGCTGCATATCGTATAATACAAGTTTACGTTAAATAATTAGTATCGCTGTTAAAAATCCCAAATAAAAGTTGCACACATGTATATATTTAAGAAAAATGTTGTTTAAATATTAAATATATTTAGATTCATAACATGCTGTTTTGAAAACAACAAACCACTACATTTAATATGTCTATTTTCCAAGTGGGTTGTAAAAATTATATATGTTAATATAATATTATGTAGTAATCGACATTTGTTCAGTTTGATTTGAATTCAGTATAGTAGACTTTACATAAAAATACACAGCACAACCTTGTCTCAATTGGTATTTCAAATGTACCTTTTTTTGTGTCACTCAGCATGACGTTCAGTGTAATGAATTTCAATAGGGATTGGCTCTGTGCAGGGTTAAATCCTCTGTCTTCAGGGTTTAAATCTTTGCATTTGTAAAACTTTGCACCACTCTTGAGGCAGGGTTATGTGCTCAAACGTGTAAATTGTGTATATAAACAAATGCATGTAAATTATTAAAAAGAAATCACATAACGTGTTGCAGTGGCAGAAATAAAGACGTGTTGCAGGCCCAAATAACTCTCTATTGAAATGGATAAGATTGAAAGTTGTGAGTGAGTGATATAAAAAAAAGGAAAATTGTATCTGTGAACACGAATCAATAGATTAAAAGTGTGACTATTTCACAAAATGCTATGAGATTGGGTTGCGTAGCATTCATATTTTAGCAAGGGGGTTATCATATTTGGAGTTTATAAGAATCAGTTGTTGTTGTTCTCCAGGATTTACAACCAGCGAATAAAACACTCATACCAAAACCACTGTTCTGCAAATATTTGCAGTTAAAAAAAAAAAAAAAGGAAAAAAAACAAAAGCAATGCATGCATTTGGTAATTGAGTTTGAGTGCTAAATCCCACTGGGTTCAAGCTGCCCTCGTGAGGAAGTGTTATTATGGATTATGGACTGGTATTTTGGCCAGAAGCAATGGTTTAAAGTTAAAAAACCTTAATGATGGATTACTTTCTTACAGACACGCAGCTTTTCCCTTTACACAGTCTTAATTGCTGGACTTTAGTGATGTGGATTACTTTTTTATAAGCTGTTTGCACTCTCATTTTGACGGCACCCATGGATTTCTCCAAATCTCCAAACTCATCTACATCCTGTATGGCCTGTGGGTGAGTACTTCTTGAGCCATTTCCATTTTTGCATGAACTTATATCTTAAAAAAACCCATTCACACCAAGAACACCTTTTATTACCTTTTACAGAGGGATGCAAAAAACGAGATGCCAAAGGGGGGAAGTTGGGCTTATTTAAGGTGGAGGTACCTAGTTCTGATTGGGTGGACGGAATAGGCTGATTAAGGAAATGTGGGGCCAGCTGTGTCTGATTATTCGTACGTGCTTCTCTCGAAATTGGTTATCAACATCACTTAGGCCCGGTTTCACAAACAGGGCTTAGCCTAAGCCGCACTAGGCATTAAGATATTTAAGCAACTTTTACAATAATACCTTATAAGAAAATATTACAGGTGTGCATTTTAACACAGAACAATGACACTGACATGCTTTAAGATATGTCAGAGCAAGATATTTTCACCTGAGACAGCTCAAACATGCAATTTGTATCTATATCAACGTAATAAAATGTGCCAGGGTTTATGCATTGACCCTGTGTTTTAGTGCTACTCACTACATAAAAAGGTACGTAAAAACAGTACGTATGGTACATATTTTAAGAGACCAGGTTGACTGTTAGAGGATGGTTTAGGGTTAGTACAATAAGTTGACATATGCTTGCAAAGTTGTGGGCTCATCAAAATAAAGTGTTAGAATATAGTCATCAGACAGTCCACTAATATTAATGACTGCTAGTAGACATACTAGTAGAATGTCAAAATATTCCAATGACTTCATTGCTCTATGCCACTGTAGTTGTGCTGTGGACTTCACTATTCTCGTAGAATTAGAATGAATAAATCTTGATAGTTACAGTCATCAGACAAGCACTAATTACAGATTTCAAAATGCTTTGAGCCCGTACATGCGCATCAAGAGACAACAGCAAGCAGTTTTTCCTGTAAAAGCCCCTCATATTTTCCTCAAGCTGTGGCGATCCGGTGTTTGAAACGCTGTCGGGAAGCTCGGTTCCACACGGGTGTAGCGAGGCTTGTTAAGTTACCGCTGGATGCCCGCTTTGAGTTTAATGAGGTGTACGGAGCCCCTCCTGCTGGATTCCACCTCATCACGGTTCCCATTTAGGACCCTCAGTCTCGGATCGGAAGGCTTTCAAGAGCGGAGCTCACAGCTGAGTAAAAGAATCAAAAGTGGTGAGGCTTGTAAGAGCGTTCACCTGGCTTGACGCCTAACACTTACCACGGCCAGCCACACACACATTCCCAGGCCACTGCTCCGGTAAAGAAAACGGCTTCATCAGAATTCTCCACATCTCTTGGCCCAGAGCGCCTTTCGGCCGAGCTGGGATTGGACAAGGTTCATTACCCCTCTTTGATGTATTTCTTCTTTCAATTTTACAGCCCTGCACCTTTTCCCTCGTCAGGATCAACTCTGAGCACAGATAAAGACCAACCCTTCACACATCTGTTGTGGATAGGGAGAAAAAAAAAGGCTTCGGGCCTCGGTTTTCTTTTAAGGCCTATCGTGAATATCATGTGAAGATGAGAGGGCGTCATGTGAAGGCGATTCTTTCAATTCATCGGGCGGATTCGTATCCCTAATGGCGGCTAACAAGCTGCTGCTTTGAGAAGGTTAAATGTACAGCCGGATCTCGGAAAACAATCTGTTTGAAGTGTTCTTGCTAAAATGGACTAAAGCGAGTGCCAAATGACCTCAAACAAGCTGGAGCTGGAGAGTCATCACGCGGGATAATGCGCACCGTCGGCGCTCCTCGTCTTCACGCTTGATCGCGCAAAATGTTCGCGTCTGCCTCGTGATCTGGAAGTCTGTCAGACATGCACAAGTTTACAAACAAACACCGATCGGCTTCTCTTTTTCGACCTAATTTAGCTCTAGGAGATCTTTTTAAATAAAACTTTAAGTGACACGTTGTCATCATGTTTGAAATGAATACTTCTGCAGAACTGCAACATAATATTAATATTAAAGCACATAATACTTTAACTTAATAAGACAATTAAAAGACAGCCAATAAAACTGAAGATAGATAGATATAGATTTAATTTTTCTATCCTATAGGAACAGAGAGTCCCACTGTACTGGTCAAAGTGGATGGTAATTTGACTGCATCATCTAGCTCAGAGCCGAGAGGTGAGGACGTAGGAGGGCCGTATTTGTGGCGGCTCATCTAACAAGGTCACGATGTTTGGGTTAAGGACAGACAAAATTAATATGTGACTGCGCTAGGAAGGCCACATTTAATTTCACAGGTCTTGCCTTCCCCTTTCTCCATCTGTGAGAGAGGGGCCAAACCGTGGCCTGATGAGGGCACAGCCATCACGGTTGCCTTGGCAACATTTAATTGCTTTGCCTCTGTCAAAATGGCACTGTTTTTGTTCTTTTTTGTTCCTCATCTCTCTCGTTCTCTGGCTCTGATAAACTCAATTCCATTTCTGCCAATAACGGCTAATCCTCCTGCCAGAACCACAATCATGCGGCTTCATCTCCAGCATGGGCCGCACTTTCCTCTCGCCGAAGGGACGGTGCAGAGTCCATGCTCATCCCAAACTTTGCTGCTACAGTGTTTTGCTATACAACATAACCAAGAGGCTACACGTTTTGTTTAGGCTAATTTTTGGTTTGTTCTGTTGTATTGCATTTCGTTTTATTTTATTTAGTCATTTAATTCACTTTCGGTAACACTTTACGATAAGGCGTCAAGTTTTGAAATGCTCCAGTTTGAAAACTACTGATTTACTGCTCAAAGAGAAGACAGTTCAGTTTGTCTTTAGTTTATAAACTACACCTGTATGTAGTCTGATACATCTATTCACGGATAAATACAATGATCCGGCTTCCCTCCATCTTTGTTTTTGGGCTAAGAAAGTCATGTGACATTTTTCCTCATTACACTGCTTTGACTACATCCCACTGTGGATTCTAAAAGAGATTAACATCCATTAAAAACTCCACGGTGGACTGACCACGGAGACCTTCTCACAACAACACAGACTAAGTGCAATTAAAGCTTTTCGACAGTCTTTGTCTAAAATTTGACATGGTAGCAGAGGGGGACATGACTGCCAGTCTATTGTTTTCCTGGGTTTGACGGAGGATACGGCTTAGCCCAAGTGGAGCTTAAAATTCCATTTGTCTAGGAACTGAATCAGACAGTGGGTCTTAATGCAGTTGTGCTCCTTCAGAGCCAAGAGGAAGCTGGCAAACTGAAGGAATGTGTGAGAACAGGTCTCAGTGAAGGAGGTGATCTGCATTGGTCTCAGTGAATTAAAACAGGGACAAACAGGGACATGAAATATGATGACTGGCTCATTTTTAGATGTGGGACCAAGTTCCGATTTTTTTTTTGATGTGTTTAGTGCTTTAACTCCCAAATCACTAAAGTATTGTGCAAATGAGGAAAAGACAAAAATTAGTTCTAAAAACCATGTACAAGTAACAATTTCGTCTCGTAGGCTGGCTTTGAGTGCTCGGTTTTGACAAATCCGGCAGATTACAGCAATTTGGCATACTTTACAGCGGTTGTACAATGTCACTTCAACCACTTCTGCAATCCAAACACTAGAAGTGGCTCTTTAAAATGAAGAAATTGTCTTGATACATGCCTTCATCATTTGATGAATTACCGCTGCTATGATCATTGGAACATAAACACAAACATCTCATTTTATTAAAAGTCGGCTTTTAATTGCCTCCTAAATTACCACCCGCTTTCTGCGGGTGGTAATACCAAAATGCTAATCGTGCCAATCAAACAACACTGACTTATTTGAATTCGCGGCATTCTATAATAAGCCGCATTTGCATATAAAGGACAACAATGATGATGAAATAATTGACATGTGCCTGGGACAGCAATAAACTGGTGCATTAGTGTGTCTGGTCAAGTTGAATGAGTTGTTGGATAGCGTAATAATACAACTTTAGTGAAAAAAAATAAATAAATGAACATACTGTGTGAAGAATAGCATTTGCTACAATAAACATATCAACCAAAGTTTCCATATTAATTATTATTAGGTTTTTATTCGAATTCATCGTTGAAATATAAACATTTAAACGTGGTTGTCGTAACTACTTTAACATGAAATTTAACAAAATTCCATTTTGAAAGCAAAGATTTTATTTGGTATAAAAAGTTACAAAGCAGTAAGCTATAGCTAGTATGGATCCATGGTGGGCTGCAAATCAGATACATTTGCTCATAAGATGAAAGCAGGACTATTTTTAAAGCTAAACCACTAGCAAGGGTGCAGAGGTCATTGTGGATGGTGACATTTTGTAAGTCCAAAGTTTTTAACATTTACACAGTGGTCCCAAAATGTATCTGGACACTAGAGCCGAACTTAAGAGAGACATGATGAATTAAAACTTTAGGAAATTAGGAAAGGACGTGATATGTGGTCAGGTATGGTTACCCATACTAGGAATTTGCATTTAACCCATCCAAGTGCACACACACACATCGTAAACACAGTCCCAGAGCAGTGGGCAGCCACTGCTGAAGCGCCAGTGGAGCAGTTGGGGGAACAAGTTTCCAAATGTTCTAATACATTTGGCGCCAATGTGTCATACATGGGGAATGTAACATTTCTTGTAATGTAGCACAGAGACAGCTATTGCTTAAATGTATGGTATGTGCAAACATCTGCCATGAAGACAGGCTGAAAGAGGGCAGGAACTTGAGCAGGCCGCTGCTTCGCCCCCCTGAGCAATTTGGTGCAGTGATGAGCGTTCAGAAAAAAAAAAGGATGGTCCATCTCCTGTGGGAGCGGGTGGGCTTGAGGGGTATGCTGGAAATCTGAGTAAACAGCGGCTGTCTTTTGCCTTCTGCAGCAAGTGCAAGGCTGACTGGGAGATTTATAGTTGTCAGGGTTTGTGTAAGAGGCCTTGGAATATGTTCCAATTTCAGCTTCCCAATCAAACCCAGCTAATGTAATAGCACCATCTCAGGACCGCCCGCACCAACCTACCTATCCCGACCCCCTCCACCCAAAACAAAATCAGTGGCCGCAGCCAGCCCAGCGGACCGCAGGTGCGCGCTCAGCTATAACTCTCATTTTCAGCAAGCACACCGGTGAGTGGGTGAAGAATGGAATCATGGGAAACAGCGATGGCTCTCATAAACATTTTACAAGGATGATTACGTACTGGTTAGACTGGAGAAATCTCCAGCCACGGTGAAATCAATCACAGACGGACCCCCTCTATTGTAACCGCAAACAATGCTCTACCCAGAACGTGTGTATTTTGGTGTGTTTAATGCGAGCATTGTTGCGTAATTTTTGTGTCAATGCATTTGTGGTGCAAGCGAACAGATGCTTTACGCATTTTAGGTTACTGTGCTCAAATGTTTTGTGAGAACTAATGAAATAAACCCTGCTAAAAGGTTGTTTAAACCAGCCTGTCATGAACAAGCTATATAAATATACACTTTAAATGATTAGCATAATGTTTCAAGCATTAGCATCTGTGCTACTTTTCATGCATCGTTTACTTATGTTCACAGTTATTCAGCTGTCAAAGGTGACGCTGTCTAGCGCTGAATTATAAAGGTATACTGCATTAACAACAGGCAAAATTATTTACCAAGTTATATCCACCAGTTGAATGCATTAGCACATTGCATGCTAATGAGTGAAGAAATCAATATTATCATACTGATATAAAGTAAGAATATTCCACAAACCAACTCAAGAGCAAAAAAGCTGCCCAATTTTTTCTGTCATGACATTCAGGTAACCCATCTTGTCCATCTAACAAGAGCAAAAAAGCAGCCTAATTGTTTCTTTCATGACATTCAGGTAACCCATCTTGTCCATCTAGAATGCCAATCTTGTGTCAAAAGAAATTGCAGGCTGCTTCACTGTGGTAATCTTGTTAAGGCCAAAATAACAAAAGTTCTAGGTAGGTTTCCAAGAATTTTCACCAAAGTTTATGGTATGTTGGGATGCACAAAACACCTCATACTGCTACTTACAGCTGTGGAAGAAGCACTATTTTTGGCTAGCAGTGTCATTGTAGAATAGCACATTTTCTGGTATATTTGTCAACATTGCACAACAAATTTTACTCCCAAATATATATTTTCTTTAGCTGGAGCCCTGAACATTTTGAAGCACAAAAATACAAATAAATATTATACTGACACCTACTGGTGAGAAAGAAACGTCACACAACAATGTTTTTCACGCAAATTATTTTGACTACTAGAAAATTATTTTAAAGTACTCTTTTGCAAGCATATTTTTTACCCATGATGGTAAATCTCAATCACCTGTTTTCAAATGGAGTGGCAGTTAATACGCATAGCTGTAGATCACTGACAAGCTACGCAATTTTGCTTTCAGTTTGGTGGGTGATTTGCGATACTTGTCAATTGTCAAACACATGTCAATCTCATGTGATATATTGCCCAGCCTTAATGACTAATATATTTAGTGACTACAAGTACTTTCTAAAATATATTTTTTATTATTATTATTACTGGTGATAAAACATGCTATACTGACACCTACTGGTGTGGATGAAACATCACACAAAGGTTTTTCAGTTACAAATACCACTGCAGAAAGACACTAATTAAACATTATAAATATATATATATATATATATATATATATTTTTTTTTTTTTTTTTTTATTCTAATATTAAGATTTTCACAATTTTAGATTTAAGATGTTTGCCTTTTAAATTGCAAATATGCTTTATTTTTAATACAGTTCAGTTTTTTAAAGACTTGACCTGACTTGACGCATTATCTTGAGCTCTCCAGAGATAGTCAAAAAAACCGCACAGTGTGGCAGCAAGTATGCAAAGAGAAAAGAAGATAGGGAGAGGAAGATAGGGAGACAGTGTCCTTTGGGAGAAGGCAGAGGTTGTGAGCACAGTGGAGACAGACAGACAGTAGGTGACAAAAAATTTATGATGCAGCAGAGCTCCAGGCACAAAGGTCCCTGACAGGTGAGACCATATTATAGATGAGCTGTGCATGATTATGTCGGCAGGTGTGTGGCAACTGGATTTTTTTTAAAGATGGCGGTAAATTATTTATAAACACAAGCATAAGTAACAGAAAAGAGGCCTCATGATTAATGTAAAAGAAAATCTTTCTGTTTGTAATTTTAATCCATTTACTTCACACCTCGGAAGTCACTCAGACCCAGAAAATAACGTTAACCAATCCGAAAATAACTCTAGGCATTATTTTACGTTATCTGTAGATGTTTTCACCTAGAAGTTCCATCCACTTTTATGTATAAAGTGATTTAAAATCTGCTTTATAAGCTGCGTCAAACTATGCGTCTGGCCTAGTTCTTGCAAACTAATTTAAACACCCACATATTGATTTCAGTTTGTTGCCATGACATTTACGTGTTATGTATGTTTCTTGTACATTGCAAATTCTTGCTTTCGCCTGCCAATTGCGTTTCTTACCATTCTTTTTCCTGAGTATATTGGGTCTGCCTAGCTTTGTCCATTTACCTGGATTTTGTTTTAGAAAATTGGATTTCAATTTGAATTTGTCTACCTTGGCTGATGTTATCTTCTCTCAATAAAGTTGCAAATGGATTTTGAACTACAACCTGAATCATTACGCCCGAGAAAAAAATTCGCAATCTAACTGATGCCACTGGGTACGAGTTTCCACCGTACTATAAAATCACAATGAATGTTGAGACTCAGAGATTGTACGTTTTTACTGCAAGTTTTAACAAACCTTTGGTTTTCAGTCCCTCTCTTCTCATTTTTCTGCTTGCTGAGGCTGAAGGAGTTACCATTCCCCCCTTGTACCAGCACCTGGTTGTATAACACAGACCATCTGTGTTTTATTCAGCTGTCTCTGACTATATGGAGGGAATGGAGTTTGCGCTTCTGTAGCAAGTACAGTAATTACAAAAGCTCCATTAAATACTACGAATGTGAGAAAGACCCAACACAGATGTTCCAGTGAATCTGCAGAAATCTAGTGAAGAAATCATGCAGGATGGTTGGCAGTGTATGTAAAAAGAAGAGAAAAAACACACAAAAATGTAACCATATCTTATATGAAAGCAGTGATACAGTAAAAAAATAGGCTATCGGTATGTTCTTACTGAAATTCCTGACTGTTGATTGGAGACTTTGCTATCTTGCTAACTGTAAGCACAGTTTGAGATTATTGTTAAGATCTGACACTCAACAGGAGACATGTTTCACACCAGGGGGAAACAATTGCTGAAGCTGAAATCATTTTTTTTTTAAGTAAGCTTATTTTATCCTCTCAGATATCCTTTAATAAGACTTGTTCTCGTTCTAAGAATTCTTGTTTCTCACCTCCTGTTTTGAACTGCTCTACCCTACTAGTGGGTCAAACAGTGGTTTTAACCCAACCGCAAGGGCCGAATCCTAACCTCTGTTAGAGTTGCATGGCCGATGAACTGGCCTTGGATCAGCATGCTGAAAGGCTGCCAAAGAAAACCAGCATGCCATAAACAAATCAGTATTCACCTTAGCGCAAGCTGCAGTTTGAAGATCTATTGTCAGAATTACTTTTCTTGAACCTTCTCTCTTAAGTGCAGTCATGCAACAAGATTACCACCCTGGCCCTCATTTGAAATGCCTCTCCTATACGTGTCAGACCAGCGGCAGATGCACGGCTAAGCCTTCAGATTCCAAACACCATCACTGGATTTAATACAGGGCTGAATCTGCTTTGCTATTTGTAACTCTGTGGTATTAATTTTGTTCATGCCACAAAAAAAAATAACCCTTGAGAACAATCCAAATCCAAAAGGACTGCATGAAGTCAGGGAAACAGTGTCTCTTTTACCACTATTTTTCTCAGCCACGTGAACATAAGCATGATAATCATAAATAGTCCTTGCTAATTATGACACCAGAGCTACAGGGTTATAGTTTTATCTCCAAGCTTTGACAAGGATTGGTATTTATATCATGGGTGTTATACATAACTGAGAAGTGTGAACTGCTTGTTGATTGAAGGATTGAAATCTTCACACTGGAAAAGTGTGATTCTCAAGCATGTGGAGATTCTCATGTCAGAGCAGGGAATCATTCCTGGCATGTAAAATGCACAATTTCGGCAAGAGAAAAAGATGACAGACATGTATGTCAGACTGGAATATGTTCTGCTTCAATTCTCTACTGTAACACATTAAGTGCTTCAATTTGATGTGTTTGATTTCCCAGCTGTAGAGTCCAGATAAAACAAGTACAAGGGGGTAGCTGTGGTTTGAAATATGCTAGTTGTTTTCTAACTGGTGAAGGTCATTGGGGTGCCATCTTACAAATTTCAGCTAAAAGTGATTTTTAATACATTTGATTAGCCCAAAGCTATGGTTACATATGGGCTCTGAGGTAGTCATGATTAGAATATGCTAGCTGGTTGTTGTTAAACACTCACCAGTTCCTAGTTAAACTGATCTACTGACATAACCACTTTGCAACCATCTTAAAGTAGTAGCTGTAGTTTAAAAATGACAATTGGAAACTATCAGCTTCATGTAAATCATTAAAAGATGGTTCAAGATGGTTTAAATTGTCCACCAGCAAGATTATCCCCCTCGCAAGGGCCCTGTTGAGAACCACAACAAAAAAGGTTCAGCTGATCTACCAGGTCAGCAAATTATGCCCTGCCCGCTAGTAGTTTAACTGGTTAACTACCTAAACCAGATAATGCTAGAAACCATTTTATGGCAGTCTATGTAGTTTCAAATAAGTTTCTTGTGTCAAACCTAAACCAGCTTATCAAGGTTTTCAGGATCACTAGAAACTTTCATGCAGGTGTCTTGGAACTGGTTGAAGTTCTTTACAATAGTGGTCCATGACATGATTCCGATAGTTGACTTGCTAAATTACTATCTCAGACAAGGACTTTACTGAGAAAACTGTTTAAACTATTTAAAATTGGTTTTACTAGTCACTGTAGCTAGGTAGCTGGTTTATTGCTGGTCCAAGATAGTCTACAGGGGTAGTCAGGGTAACCCCACATACTGGGAGTTAATGGCCGTAATCTGGGGGCTGAAATCAGACTTGTCACTCCCGGCTGTAAACTAGGAATTGGGATCAGGATTGGATCTACCAGCAAACTCTAACTGGACTCGGGAACGGCACTCCTGGCCGCAACTCTGGAATTGGTCTCGGGGAACGGCACTTCTGGCCGTAACTCTGGAAACAGATTTGGAAACTGCGGCTCGGAATCCATGGGGATTAGAGCTGGCATGTCGGTCCACAAATCTGGCTCCGGATCTGGACCACACAGACTGGAATCCACGGGGATTGGGATTCGCCTTTGGGGAGCTGGAACTGATTTGCCTCCATACTGTAGCGCTTCTGGAAGCAGAATCCCCTGAATGGCGAGACGATGGAGTATTCCTCGGGGGTGATCATCCTTCCTTTTGACAGTCCTTCTGTCACTCTGGCTCTTATAGTATAGATAGTACACGAAGCACGGATCTTGAAGGTGAAATGGTTTTAATAAACAAAGTAAACATGAACAGATCAAACTTGGGGTTGACACTTAAGGACTGACACAGAGGGACGCTTAAATACACATACTAACAAGGACAGAACTAAGGACACCTGGGTAAGACAGCTGGGAGTAAATCAACCAATAATCACAATACCAAATATGGGCAAGGGCAGACACATGGGAAACAAAACACAAGGAAACCAAACACAAACTCTGGCATGGTCAGTCAACTACTTTAAGGTGGCTGGTGTCTAACAGGTCCTCGATGGTCATTAACAAAACTTAACACAAACTTCTGAAGAACCACAGATCTGCAGAGTGTAGCTTCATCTCATCTGCTTTGAAGTTTCTTCTAATCCTGAGGGCCTTGGGCTTGTTCAGGTCTGTTTAATTAGTGTTGGAGCTAAACTCTTCAGGGCCCTCCAGAAACTGAGTTTGAGGCTTGAGCTTGAGGTTTGTCAAGAGCCCTGCTGAAGAAAAAAAATATGTCTACCAGCTCAGGTTTTGTTGCAAGATTATGAACCAGTTCATCAGTTGCCCACCAAAAAGAAGTTAAGCTTGTAAGCTTACACAACACTTTTTTTATATACAATTTGAGGCAGAATAAGCCTCACCCTTCAACCCTTCAATAGGACATAGTTTTGAAGTAGGTATTGATTTTTTATTTATTTTATTTTTTTCCTGCAGTGAGTGCAGCTTCTCCCTTGATAATGGAGGGTTTTCACGTCTGTATTGGACCATTTGACTTTGTCTGCTATGTTCTTCAATCAATCCTTATGTTATTATCAACAGTTAAACCAAACCATCTTACAAAGCCTGGACAAAATACAGGACATCCTCGTAACTAGATTTGCATTTATGTAATAAATACTAGTGATTGCAAAGCAAATATTATTATTCTCTTTTTGTTCCAGATTTTTCTTCCAGAAAAGTGAATAAAGCCACAGCATAACTAATGGATTTCAGAAGATGCAAGTAGGACATTCTGCTACAAAATTGCCCACATATGACTGAAATGATCAAGTAAATGTGCTATGTTGTGGTTCAAGCTGATTTAATCACAGACAATTTCTGACAAGTGTACGTGTACACTGATGCCTCATTGTCGTCATACATAAATTAGGTGTCTTTAAGGAAGACTCAAAACCGTCAACACAGGCTGCTCAAGATGAGTTAATGTGTTATGTGTCAGTTAATGCCCACCGGTGGTGTTATTCATGGAATGGAGAAGTATGTGCCCATGCTTTTATAACAGACGCTGCTCTTGTTGATTTAAATCAAGGGTGGCGTGCCATTGTTCAGAAAAACAGAGGGGCCTTTGTGCATGTGAGGTGTGTATGTGCGTGTGACGAGATTAGGCTTGCCAAAGCACCGCCCTCTAAAATGATTGCAAATATTGTGCAAGTCACCCTTATAAAAAACAACACACTTGGTAATAAGGATAATAGTGTATAAAGATTTAGATATCAGTGGTTTTGGAAGGTGTGTTTGACACCAAAGGTCAAGCATTTGTCTAGACAGCTTAGTTATAATGGTGTGAAGAAACTGTTTTTTTTGACAACTTTATTAATATTATACTTGATTTCAAATGACACATGTACAATAATTAGCTTTTTTCTTTGTTCAGAGGCATGTGAGGTCATTGAAATAGATGCATGATCAAATTCTGGAAGTGCTGGATCCGGATCCAGCCTGTTCTGGCACAAATTATGCCCTGCATGCTTCCCCTCCAGTATCAGCTGTGCATGTGAATCAACACAGAAGGCAACATTTTCTGAAAAATATACCATTCGCAAGAATGATACATTGTTTACTGCAATTGTCATTCCTTTTGCAAGTACATTTATGCCTCCCCTGTGCCACATTAAAGTCTGTTTAAATGCACTTTTTCACAATATATTTATTTTTTTACAGTGTAAAGACAGATCTAGAGAAAAAGCTTATCCCAGATTTTTTGAAATGCAGAACAGCCTAAATTTATCAAAATGTACTTTCCATAAAATGAAATGAAGTAACCTTTAGAATGTTTTTTTTTTACTTCTTTTTTACTGTGTTATTTTTATGCAAACAAAGTTGCAGTACTACTGGTATTCCACCAGAACTTGGAGATAAAGCAGTGCTTTATAATAATAATATTGCTTTATTTTCTATTGCCTGCAAAATCCTTGTGAATAAATTGTAAATATGTCAAATTTCCAATATTAATCTCCTAGATTCAATAGATGTCCTAAAGAAAGAGGTGGATAACAATATTGATGTCGCTCACGCATTATAAAGATCTTGGGAATTCTCAAGTGTGTGAACCGGGGTCGCTATCCCATCACCACATGCATTGGACATAAACCATTTTCAAATGTCCTGTGGTTTTGAGAGGCATTGGGGTTATTATGATGGTGATGGCTATATCAGGAAGAGGAGGGGATCGTTGTACAAATTAATTGAATAATTTATCAAGCGAAGCCATGATTAGTCAGGTCTGAATCAATGGAGTACAGGCAAATGTGCTTGATTAGACGATCAGGCTGATCCGTAACTAGCAGACAGTCTATGATGAGCAGATACTCTGTTCTGAGTGCTCACAGCAAAGACTTAAATCAGTTTATATCAGCACTGACACTACAGCTACCATTTTGTTCATGGTGTATAGATGAAAAGATTGATAGACTGAATGAATTATACTACAGATAGATAGATAGATAGATAGATAGAACAGTTAGCTAGCTAATCTTACTGAACAAGGCAGGCTGTTGGACTAGAACAGTTCAAACCACATAAAACCAG
>JAUYWG010000060.1:11354035-11376695 GCA_034779775.1 Enteromius afrohamiltoni | reverse complement strand
ATAGAACAGTTAGCTAGCTAATCTTACTGAACAAGGCAGGCTGTTGGACTAGAACAGTTCAAACCACATAAAACCAGCAAACCATTTTAGGCTGCTTTTATAAAATCCACCAAAAAGCCTGCATAGAAAAAAATAAAAATAAAAAAACATATCTCAGAAACAGGCCACACAACCAATAACATAACTTTCTATTTCTGTTACTAGCCTGCAGCCAGGCTTTCTTCAGCCATCATAAATACGGATAACAGCTACACTTACTTGCTAAACCACATGGCTAAGCGCAGATCTGTCCCACACTGCAAAGCTAAAAAGATTTTTTCATTTAGTCTTTTCTTCCTCAACTCTGCACCAGGATATAGCTCCTAGCATCTTAACACCATTAGCCACACCGCCGATTGTGCTCGGAAAGACACTTATCAAACCCCTCAGTGCTAGCATCTCGGCGGCTGCTCCAAATGCTATTTCGCAAGCAGGAGGATAGCAAATTCTTCCTGTTTCCTTTTAAATGTACAGGCCAATGGGTATTTTTAACCTCAGTGTGTGGGGAGACCATTCATCTTTCACTTCTCTTCGCCAGTAGAGGACAAAGAGGTGACTAAAAGCGAAAACGCTGGCAACTACGACTTATTTGACCATATTCATCGAGAAGGAAAAGGGGCCGTTCTTCGTACATCGCTAACTCAGTTAGCTGGATTAGATTTTTGTGGATTTGTCCTGATCTTGAATGGTTTCGTTCTTCGATGCGCATCTCGGACTTACTGTCATAGCAACAGATCCGTAAGCGCAGGTTTATTTCATGTAAACAGGATTTAGGCTGTGCTCCTGGCGGGTTACGATTGGTTGAAATGGCGAGGTCACATCTGATTGGTTAAAGAGCACGATGCAGACTGACTCACATGGGAAAAGAAAAGTATCTTGCAAGAAAGATTTAACTCAAACAGATAGCATAAAAAACTAATTATCCACAAAACTGACATTTGAACAGAAAATAACAAGAAAACAAAATACTCTTTAAAGGAAGAAAAAAAGAGGGAAAATGCAATAAAGGGCTATTTTTTTAAATGATAGCCTACACAAAAAGTGCGGAGCAAATACCCACAGTTTTCATAGCTTTCTTATTAACAGACTCAGGAATCAGATGAAAGTAATTCTAATAATCCATGTGTATCTTGCAAAAAACTGTGCCTACGACGATTTACACACGAATGATGACCAAAGCCACACACACATACACACATATATATATATGGATGGCTGTATTTACACATACATACAGTATATGTATACAGTACGTGTGTGAGTGCATGGCTGTGGTCATCATCCGTGTGCTAATCACTGTGTATGTCTAATAATAATTACATTCTATTCTCTGATTGTGTCTATATAATTGGAGGTCATTTTCTCAAATCTGTCACATGGGTCCACTGCTGGCTCTGACATGAAAGATGACAAAAAAATCAATGTATATATCAAGGAAAAAACATGTAACATGGCAGGGCCCAAGACAATATCTGTCGGGTTGTGTGGGGCAGGAAGGCACAAAGGCAATTACAAATTCACAAAATGACAAAACTTTAATATTCCAAACTGGCAATTGAACCCGGAAGGGGGCAGGAACTACTCTACTGGCCGTGAATGCGGAACAGAATCAGCCAGGATTGGGAAGGGCTCTCCCAGTGGTGACTTGATGACTGGATCTTCTTCGATCAGGAACGGCTCAACTGGCCGTGACCCAGAAACTGGATACTCAGGGTTAGGGAATGGCACTCCTAGTCGTGACCGGCAGACTGGATTCTCAGGACTGGGAAATGGCACTCCTGGCCATGACTCTGGAACAGGACTTGGGAACGACACTCCTGGCCGTGATTGTGGAACTAAATCCGTGGGGAACTGGAACCGCTCTCCTAGCAGTGTCTCAGTAACAGGACATTGGTAACGACACTCCTGGCCACGACTCGGGAATAGGACTCAGGAATGGCACTCCTGGCTGTGATGGGCAGAGTGGATTCTCAGGGATCAAGATGTGCTTACGTGGAGCTGACACTAGGCGCTCTTGCTGTGTGGGCATCGGACGGCACTTCGGCGACATGGGCATAGGGTCTTTTGGCGGGTCGGGCCCTTCTGTCAGGGTTTACAATGGGTTTATATGAATGGGTTTATATGAATTCACGAAATGACCAAACTTGAATATTCCAAACTGGCAAACAAACAGGCAGGGTTTTTCACACGCATAAAGTAACACTGAGGACCGACAATCAAAGACTAAAAAGCTTTTATTTCCATAATAATAAATACATTTATTTGAGCGTATTTCATTTATTTATTTATTTATTAAATATAACATTGCATGTATATGTCATGCATTAAAAACAAACAAACAAACATTAAATTATTAGCAAATAATGTTAACAAAACAGATACATGTTTGTTCATAATATAAGACGTACTGCTGCTACTACTACTATACTAATAATAATAATAATGATTGTTAATAAAAAATACATCATGATTATTATTATTATTATTATTATAAAAAGCAAGGCAAACAAACATCAAATTATTACCAAACAATTTTAACAAAACAGATAAATGTTTGAGCATGATATAAGACATGTGGGATGAACTCTACTCTAAGTTAAATAATTAATTAATTAATTAATTAAGTTAATCAAATAATAATAATAACAATAATAACAATGATTATTATTATTTAAAAACTAAACAAAACAACTACTATTACTACTACCAATACTACAACTAATAATAATACATTTTGTCCAACTAATATGCAGGAAATTCTAATACAAATTGTAATATAAATATTTATTTTCATTTCTTTCTTTATTTTTTGCATTAAATAAGTATTTATAAGTACATGCGTTCTAATCTCCCATTCATCTAGTGCTTGTGTTTGGCATTCCCACAGCGTTTATCCCACCTTCACTCTCACTTTACATTTCACAAGGGTCCTGAACGATCCAGACCTGGACAGTTTGAGAACAGACAGACCTGGATCTTCTGAAATTACAGCGTCTCCCGAACACGAGCAGGCCTGCCAACTCCCCTCAAAGACCAAGAGGATGATTAATGGGCAGGTAAAGACTTTCTGAGCCATGTCTAGATGCCTCAGCTAGGCCTCGGCGTGCAGATAAAAGTCAAAGTGGATCGTGGGGCCAAACGCGCCCTCTCAAAAGTGCCAGAACAAAAAAAGCTTCCTGCATTTTCTGCGATCCTCGACACGTTCAGACAGGTAACGGATGCCGTCGGAAACAGCCAAAGGACTCTGTCATTTCTCTTCTTGCTACGTCAATTTGGTCCTGAAGACAGTGACTTCACCTCGTGTGACATCAAAGACGCGCTGAGCAAATATAAGCTATATATGCAAACGAGTGACTGGCGGTTGCCAGAGAGTCGGGTTAATTGGGGAAAGGAGTGCTCCAGCAATCTGTTTCATTGCTTTTTTGCTCTCTACGCGGGAAAGATGAAAGACCAAGCCTGGAAGTCTCCCTCTTCTTCAGCGCTTGTCGGAGCTCAGTAGGGCTCGTTTGTTGTGTTGCGCTTCTGTATCCGCAGGACAGACGGAAGCCAGGGGTTTGTTCAGAAGTCGACTGTATGTGGAGTTCACAGGGAGGTCTTGATCTCGGCGGTGAGAGCTATACTTGTGAACCATCTCTCGGTGTTCTTTAGTGACTTGTGAGCATATGTGAGCCATCTTTGAGGGAATGAAAGTGTGTGATACAGTCAGGAAGAGATTCTCTCTGTCTGTCATCCTGTCTCTATCTACCATGCATAATAAAACTGCACTAATAATAGTAACAATAATAATAAATAGTTTGGTTTAAATGTATGTCATGAAAATATGAATAAACAGTAAAATCAAGCAAATATAGCAAACTAATTAATTCAACAAACAAATAAATGAACATATTCGATAAAAATACTTATTTTAAATGCCCATAATAAACACTAGTAAAGTTGATGTACTTTTACTTAATTCTAAATGTACAAAACACTACAAAAAAGGGAGATAAATATAAAAGAATGCTAGTAAACACCAGTGTATTTATATTATTAGATGTGTACATGCTAATAAATCATAAACAAATAATAGTAATCGACTACACCAGATTTATTTATGTTTATTGTTAGTAGTAGTAGTATTAGTGGTGAAAAAAAATAGCACAAAATAAGTCATTATTGATATTAATTTGTATAATATATATGGTATTAATATTATATTCTAATATATAATTTTGTAATAATAATAATAATAATGTATTTATTTATTTATTTGTCATTATTAAACATAATACTACTAATAATAATTTACTGTATTAATTTTTAATAAATATTAGTATCAGTAAATAAGCAATTAACAATAATTAATTATAATATATATATATATTATTAATATTACCATATATAATTTGATAATAATAATAATAATTCAAGTGTAGTCACTGTAGTTAAATTATGAATGATCTTATTATTAAATCAATGTAAACACTAATAACCTAATAAAAAACGAATTAGCGTATACTTGCTGTATAATACTATTTCTAAAAAAGGTATAATTATGATTATGATAATGATTATTATTATTTATTACAATAGAAATAGAAAAAAAAAAAGGTATCAACAGAAGTCATGATCTATGTATTCACATAGGCACCAGTTACCAGTGCCTTCTTAATTGGTTTCAGACTGCTTCATCAGAGAGACCCGCAGCAATCAAGTGACTCATTCACGAGCTGGAAAGCACTTTGTGCTGGAGATGAGAACTTTTTGACTGTCAATAAATGACTTCTCCTTCTGGTTCTACGCTCCACAAACTCAGCTAAAATGGTAGTGTTTTGCCCGACTCAGCAGTGACGCAGCAGTGATCCGGAAGAGCTGAGCAGGAAAACAGGACTCCTCCATTCAAACGTGCTTTAACCTCCAGGTCTGTGCTGCAATCACAGCCTATTCATTCAATTCCACTGGAGGACCTGGATGAAGCCTAACGCACAATTAAACTGATTTAATCCCTGGATACGGTCTCATTATTTGGCATTAGAAGTTGTGGGAGAGGTGAACTGAAGTGGAATTAATGTGAATTATATTAAAAGTGAAAAACACACACTTGGAACTAATTGACATCCAACATGGCAAAAATTAAAAATAAAAGAGATGTGTGGAGAGGAGCTGATTGTGTAAAAGGCAAGCGACACTATAATTGTAGATCATTATCAAACTATCTTTCTGAAGTCAACATGAAAAGCTACTCGCAACCCAAATTACTTTCAAAAAACAGGTTATTCAACAAGAAGAAATATACAGAGTGTGATATATTTATTTGTTGTAAATAGCATGCACCAATAAATCAAACACAGTCAAGCCAGGGATATTCATAAAGGAAGTGAACCGTAGATCTTTAATACAAACAAACTAGATTTTCTGTGATAATTGCAATATAATATTGATACATTACCGCAAATTTACGTTAGACAAGCACAGTTAAACAAAAACTGCACAGACTGTATTTATTTTGTTAGTTGTATTTCTAGTTTGTGAACAATAACGCAACTATGTATTTTTTAAATGTATGAAACAAAATTATTTACATGGTTTAATTTTGATTATTGTACACAGCTTTCTTAATAATAATATTAATAATAATAAGTCAGTGTATTTAGAAATATAAATTAAAAACATGTATATTTATATTATTATTTATAAAAAATGATGTATTATTTATTTAGTTTATTATCAATCAAGCAATTAATCAGTCAGACTGCATAAATAGATCTGCTGTAAATGGTCCTTACAAAAGGCAATTAGAATGATTGCAAATCTCAAATTGCAGGTCTACAGGTGCCAAAGAGGCCAAAAATAGCGCATTCATCATCAGGAAACAATACAGACTGTAGTACAATGCAACCAGTAATTTCGCATTTTTAGCCCACCAGCATGACAGAAAATTACTGATGTATTCATATTAAACTTTCAGCTCTTAGTGGGAAAGGAGCGTTTCCATGGTAACCACACAAAGACTGCGCTCCTGAGAACTCAACTGAACGCTTTCCTTTCTCTCTCCCAGACTCTCTTTCGAGGTAATACATATCCGCTTGAAGGTGACGTCACTCGTGCTGTGGCTTCTGAACAGACTGACCAGGATATCTGGGGAATTATAAATAGGTTCTTCTGAGAAGCCGTCGTAATGGAGATTCTTGTGCCTGGTTTGTTCAGGAAATGCTCGTGGGATGTGCTGGAATGAGACTGGGAGCCCATTCATATTCAGAACAACTCAATCTTGCTCACATCAAGAGTAATAAACGGTCAAAGGTACACGTTTATTTGTTTCTACGTCTAACAAACGAACAGGTCACTTGAAAAATGAGCAACATTTTTAGCATAATATTTACACAAAAAAATGTATAATTACTAACTATGAATGTAAAACTCTATGTTGAAATTATTTATTATTATTATTATTATTATTATTGCTGTTGTTGTTATCATTGTGGTTAAATGATCATTTGTGTTAAACAAACAAATTACATTTATTATTAATTATCATTTGATCCTTTGCATAGTTTTATTATGTAGGTTCAAAATAAATAAAGAAAGTGTTTTTAATGTACAAAATAAAACTATGTAAACACATAATAGCAAAAGTAAATGAATTAGCATAGGCAGATTATAATTAATAATTAAACAAACTGTACTGACTATAATATTGCTATTATTTATTTATAGGATGTTACTTCATGCACATGTACAACCATTTATTAATGTATACATGTGGTTATTTATAAATGTTATTTATTTATTATTTGTATATTATAAAAAATATAATTCAATTTTCCACCTTAATATATATATATATATACTATTAAAGGAATATAAAATTATATATATATTATACATAATTTATTTAGCATACTATATAGACCTGTTAAAAACAATCCTAAACATTATTGTGTCCATGAAGTTAGGGAAAGGTTTGCTGTGGGCTTTCACAGGCATGACCCAGATGGTCAGCTGGATCTGGTTCCACACACTTTGTCTGGGTTATTACGTTCATTTTGTGCTCTACTATTTCCCCTGAAATGGTGTCATCGGCCAATAAGAATGCATGAATGCTTTCTGTTCACACACAGTGATCTGAGCCTGACAGTAACAGAAACTCTATGTGACAGATCTAGAATACTCTACATGTTGTTAAGCTAACAACTAGATTCTATTTGAACATCACTTAACTATTTTCTACTGATGCTTTGACTCCATCCGCCATCTTGGAAAAGTTTGCAGCAACCCTATTAATGCAGGATTTATGCTATGCTGCTTTATATTTCGGACATAATGAAATATCCAACCAGGCCCAAATGGAATCTGTGGACTTTTCTGCCATATAAATGGCAAATATTCCATTATACTGCAGTGTTGTATAAGTTTTGCCCGTGCCAGATTTTCTTGGAAGCTCTTGAAAGTGTGAAATTGACTTTTTCCCTGTCTGCTGCTTTTGATGTCAAAGAATCAGTGACTTACTGGCCTCCAGCAATTTAATCAAGTCGGGCTCATTGGGAAAAACGTGTCCGTGGCATTCTTGTACGTTATGTGACACTTTCAAAGCGAAATGTCCAGTGAGTGGTGCTAAAGGCATGTTTGGTTTAATCCAAAACAGATGAAGGTAAACATTTTCATTGTCTCATAATATGCATTTATTTTTTATCTTATTTACTCCCAAACGATTCATTTAGCGATTCATTTTTCCAGACCCCTCCTTTGCGTGATGCAAATTTGTGGTGATTGGTCCGATTGGACTCATTTTCATGCCTGCTAAAGCAGTGTTTGTGAGCTCTGTGCTGCTTTGTGTACAGCATTACTGGGGAAACAGCTATTTATAAGGCCCCAAAAGTGGCACCTTGTGGCAATGAATGAATATGCATTTTCATTCAGACCAACGTGAAAAGACCAACAAGTGGGCAGACAATATAATGATATGAAATGGCTTGGGATTCATTTTAAAAACGATTCAGAGTCGACTCTTTCTTTTTAAAGACAGTAACAATATGCACTTTCAGATTTTCATTCACTTACACATGAAAGATCATTTTCAATTAACCATAATAGAGGGACTTTCAGTCAAACCGTTGGCGCTCACAATTGTAAATGTCAGATAAAAATGCATTTGAGCTCTTTTTTGGTGACTCGTGTTTCATGGGACTCTACCCTAGCGCTCCAAATTGCAAATGCGACACTGTTCCGGGTGTGCTATCGAGCATGTTTACTACATAACATAAGCTGGTTATGTGCTGCAAACATCAAAATGTGTTATTTTCACTATGTTAAACAAGTTTTGAGGTCTCATAACTTAGTGTTGTGTACGAAAAAATCTCAGTTTGTGCAAACTTGTGTAGAGTTCCACTGCCATTAATGTTAATTTTGACTATAAACTGCAATTACTCTATGCGTCTAATCTCTGTGTATCGCAAGGCAGAATCATTTTACTGGCTGCTGTTTGGACAGGTGTCTACGATATCAAAAAGTGTTTTCTGGGTGGCCAGTTTACCTGGGTTTAGCACCCTAGTGAACCTGCGATCTGTTTCGCGTTTGCTGTGATAAGAGTGAACATGATGTGAAAGGAAAATCAAGTCCTGGATACGTCTAAAAGGGCAAACTCTGCATTGGGTGTGGAAATCCCCCATTGGTTTCCTTTGCTTTCCTCAGCTGTCAGTTTAGGCCTCTGAATAGCACAGCTGCGCTCCTACCTGCCCTCACATGAACCGCACGTCACCTCACAATCAGCTCTGTGCTGCTTCCCGGGGCGGTACAAAGTCAGAAAATAAAACGCTAATCATCCATAACCGTCCCCCTCCATGTCGCACGGAGAGTAAAGAGACCATCCAACAAAACATAAATGATTCATCAAGGGCTTTTTCTCATTTGCGCTCTTATTTTCTGCTTCCCCCATTCATTTTATGGCATCTTTTTTGTCCTTCCTGTTCGGGTGGAATCACAGCCTCTGTTTTCACTTTCGTGTCAGCGGCAGTCAGACAGCTCCAGTTTTGCGTTGCTCCAATCTCGGATGAACAAAGCCAATCCAGCTGTGTTGTCAGAAGGAGATGATTCTCTCTTTCTTTCTCTTTCTCTCGCTCTCTCTTTCTATTTGTTTCTCACCACCCTCCTCTTTTTCCATGCAGTTAACACACACACTATTCTCAACTTGGCAATAAATTCTGTCAGATTTAATAAAAGGCTACATCTCTCACGCCGTGTACAACAGTTTGGAGGACTCCTGCTGGGTTGGAGAGGACCCACCTGTCCTAAAAACAACAAAAGCCTGTGACCTCTCACCTTCATGCTTTAAACCACATTTGGTTTAGTATCTATTTTACAGATTACCTTAAATAGGTCATTTTTACTGCAATTATGTATCTTTATTACTGGCAGTTTTTCTACTATGAAATGTGCGTTCAGTGTCGGAATATCTGTTTTTGATTTGGTCTGTGTGACTCCACCCACCCCCAATTTACCCAATAGTATTTCAACACACGGGGTTGCCAACTGATGGAAAACACAGCCAGCAAACAAATTGATTCAGAGATTGCAAATTCTACACAATGTAAGAAAAGCCTTCAGCATCCATCTCTATGACGAGGCATATTAAAATGCAGAATGTACTTGTTTCTGTCGTGTATCTTCAATCTGGCAACCTGAGTAAATGTCATATTTTAATTGGTATCTATAAATATAAACACGCTGCACTTTTAATGTTGTTTAAAGGCAATGCCCCAGTAGCTACTGTAATCACCTAGTAATCCCAGTCTGATCTTACGGCAATTCTTATAGTTTTTGAGATGGTTAATTCATACAAATTCACTTTATGGCATTTGAGCAGCAACAATTCATTTTACGGGTTGTACGAGTTGCACACTTCGTATCAATTTTTTATGAATTGCCTGCACCTAATCCTGCTCCTAAACCGGCCCGCCATTGGGGTCTAGATAAATCGTACAGAGGTTCGAATTTGGACAATTTAGCCACCTCGTAAAAAACAGTTAGCGTTGGGAAAGTCATACCAACTACTAAGCAAAAAAGCCTAATTATAAAAAAAAACACAAACAATATTTAGAAAACTCTACTGGCCACGAATAAATGCACTTACACACATTAACAAACCCCTAGCAACCACCCAAAACCTCAGTAATGTCATATCAACTCTCACTGGAAAATACTCCACTTAACCACTCTGAAAGCAAGATAGCCAATCAAAAGAGCTCATTTACATGAAGAGGTATTAAAGGTCCAGTATCAACAACACGTTTAGAGTGACATTCCAGAGTGATGTGTGAGCAGCCCATAAGCCCTCAGATCTAAATTGTTCACCTTCTAGTCAAAAAGCCTTGATACTTTTCATGACGCATAGAGTTTGCGTGTGCTTGTAGCTATCCGGGAAGATTAATTAATGTGGTTGACTTGGCTATGATGGATGGTGGTGCTTCATCACAAAATTATATGAAAAATTGTTAACTACTGCCGTTTTGGTGACATTCCCAGACCAGGTGGTAATGAGTCCTGACCGGTCTGTTGTGTTTTCCCTCGGTTTCTGTGATGGCTGACACAATGCAGAAATAATTGCTAACCTTGCAGTTATTTAGTACAAAGAATAGAGAGAAAAAAATCCAATTAGTTGCTAAATTCCCTCATTAACAAACAATAATTGCTTAATAATTCATTGAATCATGGCTTTTCGCAGTTTGGGCTCCGCGTTATGAGCAATCTTCAGGGGAAGGTATTGTTTACAAAGATGTAGCAAAGAAATACAGCTCCGTGCGGCGATACAACAGGCCCTGCGGAGATATAAGGATGCACTGGCATTGAAAAATTGAATGTTTTGTTCTCCACTGCTCACCTGTCATCTGCCTTGTCATTCCTCGTCTCAAAGCTCACCTCAATCTCTCCCCCCTCCCTCCATATCCCTCTCTCCCTAGTCGTACGTCATTGAGATGTCCTCCGATGAAGAGAAATGGAGCGCAGCCGCTCGGCCCTTCATCTTCCCTGCGTTTGTGTCTACATCATCTTCAGGATAGGGAAACCGCTACTTCATAATGACCTGACACCCGGATCACCGCCGGAAGACGGTTTACGACTGGAAGAGAGAGATGTAGAAGCTAAAAACCCACAAACAAGCTAAATGTGACACGCACTCGGAGCTGGGGGCTATGATAAAAAGTTAACATCAAAATGCTCTTTTCTAGCTGAGGTAGAAATGCTTTCTCTGCTTATTAGCAGTCCCCGAGGAGAGCCGCACGGCAGGAGAAAAGCAAATACAATATCGCTCCAGTAACCTTAAAAGGCCCGTGGTTCTTGAGTAAGTCAAGCAAACATCTGCAAACAAGAGTGCCAGCCCACAGACTCGGTCTGTTTGGCGATTTGCAGCCGCCCTCTTTGCTTCAGTCTGGTGGAAAGGCAACACTGACAGCTCGTTTGAAAAACGCCTGCAAGCCCCCGAATAAAACGTTTGGTACTTGACATGATTGCTTTGAGGAGAACAATACGCACACATAAACACTTCTTACAGGAACATTGGAGTTGTGATTGCTGATTATAAGGTTGTTGTATTTCACATACAATCCCTGCTGGAAAAACAAGGTCAGCGTTCTAGTTTTTGATCGCTTGGGGTCTAACGGCCCTTACCAGCTTAGCCAATCAAATTGATCTTAAGTCTTGCTTCCAGTTATTATAGCTATACAAAAACAGTCTGCTGCTGCTTGATATTGCAAACTGATATTTGTACATCGTATTATTTAAATGTAGTGTCATGACTATCAACACACTGCTTTGTAGCACTTTTATGGGTTACGACACTTCGTTATTTACCCATAGCGGCTAATGCATAATTCACAATACATTAGATGTCTTTAAGATGTTCATGATTTAGAATGTATGGCATCTGCAAGACGTCTGCCAGACGCTTTCCAGATCAAGGTATACTGTAAACTCACAAATGCCAGAAAATAAAGTCATAATTGCAGGATGTCATTTTTTTTCCTCAGAATTACGTTATAAAGTCCGGTTATGAGGTGAAAAGATAAAAAAACACTTCTCTAAAGTCTTCCTTTCTAAGAATTGTAAGTTTACATAACAGTTCAGGCTTTGTAATTCAATGAATACTTTTTTTTTTTCCGTTGAATTGATGTTGGATTGACGTTACAACCAAAATTCAAACAAATACCAGCATCCTATGACAATGTTGTGCCAGCTGTGTCCTGATCCCTATTGTTTTATCACCTCTCAGCCATCCTGTTAATAACGATGGCAAAAGCCCAAAACTGGAAAACTGGGTGCATCTTGTTGTGGGGGAGCTCTTAGCAAATGCATGGTCAGACGTGCAACTCTTTGAATATCCATGGTGACCATTCACTGCTCCTCTAATATGTTCAAAGGCCGAGTGAATTTCTGCTCTGAAAGAGAGACGCCACGGGCAACCCAAGGCAACCAAAGTGGCATGGAGGGAAAATAGAGTGAGATAAAAGAAGATTAAGACAACTGGGGATTGAGCAGATTGTCCTTTATCAACCTGTCACTCCAGACACATGTTGTTCAATGTGCGGAGGTTGTGAATGATTGATAGAGCACATGTAGGAAAATAAAACATGCATGTGTTTCATGTCTTTGTTACATGAGTCCAGTGTTTCGGTGTGTATGAAGGCCTGTAGTTGCATTGCACATATGGCCGAACTCACTGGAGCAGCTGAAATGGTGTGTTGAGCAGCAGCTGCCCATGGCTTTACCCTGCTAGGCGACGGGCAACAGGCCACTCTTCTTCTGCCGTGACAGGAGGATCTTCAGATGCTGCCAGGCTAGTTTACTCCTCTGGCCTGGGCTGCAGTCGTTCGCAGCCATGTTCTGTCACAAGCAATTGGTGTGAGATCAACTTCCCAAAGCGCCCAACAGCAGACATCTACACACAGTCCAAGCTGCAGTTATCCCATTATGCATCTTGATGTGTTCACAATACCATGCAATTCCTATTGCTGCAGTATGCGATGTGTAGAATGTACTATGCGTGCGATTTTTTGGCGAAAGCACACTACAAAGAATATGTTGCACTTTTATATATTTGTATGCATTGTTACACTGTTATGAATTCATAACAGTGTAAATATATATATATATATTTAATTGTACTCTATATATAATTTGTAATTTAATTTATTTCAATTGTATTATAATTATATTATTTAAATGGTATTCCATGTATTAAATTATTTACATTTAACAAAATAAATCTAAAAACAAAACTATAATTTATATAATTTCTGCAAAGAAATTGCTAAATCATGCAAATATGTACAAATAATTAAATGATTGATAAAATTATTTAAATCTATATTTAATTATTTGTTGCAACATTTATTTTTAATATTGCCTTAGTATAATGAACATGCAAAATATGCAATATTGCAAATATAAATATGCAAAAACGCCACAAATAATAATAATAATAATAAAAATAATAATAATAATTATTATTATTATTATATTTATTGCTGTCAAATGATTCTGTGGCATCCAAAATAAAAGTTTTTGTTTACATAATATTTATTTATATATTTACACACACAAGCGTATATAGTTAAGAAAAATGTTTATGTTATACATGTTTTATATAATATAATATAAATTTATAAATTGATATACATGTAAATATTTCCACAATTTAACAAATAATCAATATATCATGCATCTTTTATTTTAAAAGCGATCAATCACAATTAATCATTTGACATCATTAAATATTATCATAGGGTTATGTAGTTATTTAGGGCTATGTGTTATATATATATAATATATATAGAATATAGAAATAAAAGTGTTAAAATATGTACAATTTTTTAATAATTTGAGCCATGTTTTAGCTGTTTTTACTGCATATTTCCGAGATAGATCAACTTTTAGAAACACACCAAGACCCCTGTGGTTAGCCTCACGCTATTGCATCTCGCTAATTTCAACAGCCCCTTAAATGTGTTATTTCCGAACTTCTTGATTATGTAAGCACTGTACTCATGGACTCATTTAAAATGTGATGAGGAGGCCAAACTTTCCAGAGACAGGCAGAGCTATTCCAAAAGCATCTCAAGGACATAAATATCACACGCCGCCCGGGCCTCGCAATGGAAGTTTAAACGCCAAGCATGCACCAGACTTACTTTTATCCTCTCAGCCATTTTAAGAGGACATCATGAATAAATAAATAACTAATAAATCCTGCTCCTCGTCGTAATTTACACAACCTGCCAGCATATTGAATTTGCAGCCTGGTTTAGAAATTCTTGCAAATCCAGCTTTGGGGCTGATTAACATTATACTTCCCTCCTCCCTGCCACCCCAAACACAACAAAAACATCCTGATCAGCACAAAACGCTTCCATAACTCATGCGAAGCTCAAATGGAGGTTTCGCTCACTGACGCCGATAGGGCTTCGAGAGAATAGGAAAAAAAGCAGTTTTTTTTATTTTCCCCCAGTCACTCTTTATTTTTCGGACTCTACTCCTTCATACCGGGAGAAGATACTGCGTTTAGCGAAAATCATGATGACCGTAAATCAATTATTTGACATTTGCACTCAGCAGCTCTCTGCTTCAGTAGAAGGGGTGGAGATAGGTAAAGGGCTAGTTTGAATTACGTGTAAAAGAACGAAAGAAGCTTGGGTTTACTGAAGAGACCAGACTGTCTGTGTGTTCTCAAAGGTTGTACCCTCGTATATGTTAATTGGACTCCTGCAGGTTTTTGCGCCCTCGTTCACTGATGGCACACCTTTCGTATTAAGGAAAAAAAAATCTTGCAGGTCTATTAGGAAGTGAGGAACTAGGTACTCAGGCCAGGAGGAAACCTTGGGGGTCCTTCTGTGAAAACGGTGCAATTTGTGTCGTTTGTGGGTATAATAATATAGCTAATGTCAACTTTTACAGTTTTACTTCCCGTTTAGTTTGAAAAAAAAATGCAGTTATAAGCTAGAATCTTAATACAATAAAATATAATTTTATATTATATAATATTATGATTATTTCAGTTTTTAAATGTTTATATATTTTATATTTCATTACTATATATATTTAGAAGTTTTCAACCCTGTTTCAGCCCTAAAAATAAATATATATTTCATAAATAAACAATAAATAAAAATGTATATTCTTAAATATTCCAAGTTTTGGTTGATTATGCGTCAGCACTGTTACCGCATTTTAAAGTATTCTTTAAATTTCAAAATTATTTTACCGTAATAAAGAATATATTTAATATTTCAGATCTTTACTAAAAGCAAATGTCTGTTATTATCTTATATTTTGTTGACTGTTTATGCTTCAACCCAACTAAATTGTCTTAATGCTTTCATGGCTTAATTTATCTTATGTTTTGTTATATTTAATTATGATTCAACTCTGTTACCATATTTAAAGTATGCTATAAATGAACTATATCATTAAATCATAATAAAGCATTCACATCTTCAAGAAAAAGCTGATATCTTGCATTATCTTATGTTTTCTTGCATTTAGTTATGCTTCATCCCTGTTACTACATTTTTAAGCATTCCACAAAGTAAATAAAATGATCAATTACATATTTATGTTTCTGTTGAAAACAAATTGATAATAATATAAAAAAAACAATCACCAGTAATCTCTTTTACTCATACCAAAAGCCTATTATAGCAATGTTTCGAAATCAGAATAAAATATTAATATAGCATTAGATTTCTCTGTAACACCCAACCAACATAATACTAGCCTCAAGACATAACAGTAAATATTACTTTTATTAGCATTTGTGTCCATAAAAAGGTGCAATTATTGTACTGAGGTGACTATCAGAGTGAGTTTCACAATGGAAAACAAAACCTGCATGAAAGCGATTCCACAACATTCCAACGCTTTCTTGAATTTAAATACGCAAGGCTGCAAGCAGAGGGGCCGACTAACAACAACATCATTATAGAAAAAGCATTATTATTACCTGACTGTTTGTTTAAATAAACCCCTCGGGCTGTAATTTGAGGAAAAGAAGATATGCGGTTCACACCACACAGCACTAGAAGACTGCTCAATTTCTCAAGGAAAAAAAATGGACTCATTACACGCCAAAGGAAAAGTCCTGGCTTAGCACTTTGTCCACCAGGGGCCCAAAGGTATGCATGCTGGGGCCTCTGGGAGAAGAAGTGGAACGTTGGCAGGCTCCTGTCTAGAACATCCAGCCTTGCCATTGCTGAGTTATCCAATCGCTTGGCTTGAGAGTAAACAAGGATTACGTAGTCAATGTGTACGTGTATATCTGCGAGAAAGGGAGCGAAATAATCGGGGGAAGTGGAGAAAGGCTGCAGCCAGCTGGTGTCTCCGACTGTACAACTGACATCTTAAATCAGTGTGGCTTGTAATTAACACCCAGCACCTCTGGGCATGATGGGAAAGGAAGAGATTATTTCATGCCTGGGGACGTTACACCTCTCATCATTGAGATAGAATGCAGTGAGGGCTTTGTTGTGGTATGAATGACTTCATTTTCTCTCAGGCACGTCCTTGAAAAGCAAATATGGAAAATTCAAAGTGCTGTCAGCGTTTGTGGTTTGCGATGCAAGGACGGATAAGTCTGATTTGTTTTAAAATGAAGAAAGCATTCTATTCTGAATCAGATCTTTTAGGGGTTTGTTTATTTTATGTTATCCAAAACTTTAAATTCTGCTGTGATTTACATTTTTATTAGAAATCGTACAATTAGTCCAGGAATAAAATGCTTGAGCATATCCTTCGTAACTCTAGGGGTGATAGAGTTACTGATATTAAACTAAATATAGCAAACTATTAACATGAAAAAAGAAGTACTACGAAGTTTTTAAAAAAGAGGTTAATTAAAGATGTATGTTTGGCGCCAAAAAAAAACATTTTCAGAATACGTCGCATTATATCTGCACTGATTGTTTTACATTTCTCGTTTTTTATCCTTTTAAAGACATGGGTGCTTTGTTTAGAAGATACCTCTCCAAATTCTGTACATTTAATCTCCCCTAAAAAAGGAACAGAGATCAATTTAAGATGTTTTTGCTTCATTTGTACTAAGACCTGGTTAAGGCTTAAAATTAATGGACACCGCTGGTTGTCACGTCTCAAGAACGGTCGCGAAAAAAGTTTGATTTACAACTTTTTTTTTCAAGATTTTAAGTACTGCTTTAAATTTTGGTCTGTTGCTCACAAAGCTAACATACAACATACTCAGAATACATAAGTGGCAGCTTCTTTTAGGATGGTACTTCTTGTCCTCTTTTAGAGCTTGGTCATCTTCATCGTATGAAAAAAAGCAGCTTTCTTTTACAAAAAAAAATTCCATGGATAATAAAAGCCAAACAGGTCTGGAACAACATGAATTTTTATTTCCTTTCTCTTTCCAGGTATGGTTGGTTATGATAACAGCAAAAAAGATTGAAGGGTAAAATCAAACGGCGCCTGTCACTGACCCATCCCTGACCTCAAATAGGCCTTTAATACCCTCGGCTATGAAACCGCTAATCAGCCAGCACCAAAAGGCCAGAGCTCAAAGATATAGCCTTCAACCTCAAACTCTTTCTCTCTCGCTCTGTTTTCCACCTGCCAGTCAAGGGTTCCTGTGCTGCAGGAGCTTCCCAATAGACCTGTGGTCCGTTCCATCCACTGTTCAAATCAATTAACAAGGCAGCTATTAAGACTGTGTTATTCTGCACATGGTGTGTAATTGAAACAGAGCAGTAATTGAAAAGCTCACAATGGGGAAAGAGAGAGAGACAGACGGACTAAAATGCTGAATGAGAAGGAAGAACGAGGCCTTGCTTTGACAGACTGGGCAACATCAAGCTTTTACAATCCCAACAATGTATTAAAAACGTAACTCTAGATTTTAGTGTGCTTTACTTTATCGATTCACTTTCCCATAGGTTGAAAAAAGAGGGAATTTCACTTTATTTCTTGACTTTACAGCAGTATATCTTCCAACCGCAACTTCTCATAAACTCAACATTACAGTATATCTTTTAATTCTGACTTCATTTCTCGTAACTATGGCACTTTTTTCCCCCTATAAAACTTGCATTGTGTGAAATAGTTGCAATTGCGAGTTTATTTCTAACCATTGTGAGTTTATATCTCTCAATTTCGACTTTATACCTTTCAATAACAACTAACTTTCTCTTAATTGCAGCTATTTCTTTTTGGGACATTGTATCTCCTGGTTGTATCTTTGCAACTCACTAATGGCACTTTATTTCTCTAGATTGCAATTTTATATCATCCATTTGTGATTTTATACCTCCCAATTGTGACTTTATTTTAGTTACAACGTCTTCCAATTTTAACTAGTAATTGTGGCTTTATATCTCACAACTGGGACTTCTTATTTCAAACTCTCACAATAGTTTTTTTTTTTTTTTACGAGGTGGAAACAGACTCACACACTGACCGAAACAAACATTTTACCTTACTATTGCACAATTTCATTTTATTTTTCTAAGGTTGGTTTTCTTATTTGCAACCTACAAGGTTTCTTTGATGGAAATAAACACATGATCCTCCATTGTGGATTACTTGACACTAACCAACATTAAAAAAGAAAACTCCATTTCCACATCCTAAATAGCGTCCATAGATGTCCAGACTCATATCCAACCAATAGCACAACAACCCATGCAAATACCTGCCATCTATTACTAGGAGTGAGTGTGCACTTATATATGCTTTCTTCACTTTGTCACTGGGGAAAGGGACCCTCGAGATGCTTGTTTATATGCTTTTTGCTTATGCAATCATGAAGAGAAGCGCGACTCTAGAGTCGGTATTAGCTGTCACTTCCTGTCAAGCCATCGACGAGCATTTAGCAGTGACAAGACCACATATCTCAGAGCTCCATACTTGTGTTATTTCCCCAGTGAGAGGCAGGTGAGTTTAATCAAATTAAGTCTCTGAATTTCCTCGTCTTTAAAGCGACAGCCTCTCACAAGCTTTACATGTGCTCCTGGAGTGTTTGAGAGGTAAATGATTTGTTTTTTTCTTTAGATTTTTCCAGGAAAGAGAAATGCATTAAAATTCTCCTTCCGTTTTATCCACTTCAATCTCCCTGTTCGACAGTTTACTCGCTTGTGCATCTTACAAGTCAATTGAAATGGGGATATTGAAACTGCAAGCAAATATGTTTCAGAGGAAAATTGTGGCTCATCAAAATGCTCCACAAACAGCATCCTGTTACAGCAGTCTGCACAGGTATGTCACACTACAAGCAGGCTTTTAAAAGTCAATAATTCAAATGATTGCTAAAGTGCTGCTAGATCACTTGCCAAGACTTCCAACTTTCTATGCTCTGGTCCTTTGATGTGAGTTTGTTTCCTCCGTCTTTAGGATTTTTTAAACCTGTTTCATCATTCAACAGACAAACATGATAAGCCAAATCATTTATAGAAGTAATAGCTCACCTCAGCTAAATACATGACATGATTTGAGTTATCGTTACTCTGTCAGAGAAGGAAAAAGTACCTTTCAGGATGTAACAGCTTGTCACTTGGGCACTTTGTGCCTTAGGGTGTACTCACAGGAGGCAGGTTGAACTGGGCCGTGTGCGTTTGACCACCAAAGCGTGGTTGGTTTTGACCAGAGCACGGTTCAGTTGGACTCGCATGTAGTGTGAGTGCTAACCGTGCTGGAGCACGGAACAGGGCGCGCGGCGTCACGTTTTTGACGTGAACATCGTTGAGAAAGGGTCGCTTCGGTGTACGGCAGAGGTGCAATGTTTGTTTAACAATAAGCTGGAGAGGGCTGTGGACCACCGCAGGCCTCAAAATTACTATCCACAAATTAAACAGAGCGATGGACTCTGTTTATCCTGAAACCGTCGCACTATAATGACGTAAGTGTGCTCCGGCATGAATGCTGAAACCCTATGTGAGTGCAGGCCAGAGGGGGGAGGGGGGACAATCGTACTCGGTGCCTAGTGTGAGTACACACTTATTATTACTCTGAGGTACAAATGTTGTTCTTAAAGTACTAATGTGAAACTTGTAGGGGTAAATAGGGTACAAGGATTCACCCTTAACCCAGAAATGAGTCCTTGCTCATAATGTATTCCTTCAATATTCCAGGTTTTAAACTATGATAGTTGTGTTAGCTAATGGCTACATCGTGTTATTATATGTTGATGTCTATTGCAGACATGCAAATAATAAAGTCAACTTGCTCTCGAGTGTTGATAGATATTTCTATATGGTGGGATGGCTTACATATACAGGCCCATAGAAACAGCCGTTAAAGGGTTCACCTTAAAGGTGAATTTTCTGGCCATAATTACCATGTTTAAGACGCAGAAACAATAAATCCTGTTAAAAAAAAATCTAGAATATGCTGGTTATGCATGTTTTGAAGCATGCTGGTTTGAGATGGCCTTGAGCTTAGGATCAGCTAATGACCAGCTTAAACCACCAGCAGCAATGCTTCAAAACATGATTGAAACCTTAAGTTAAATTAACCAAATCTTAACATTAGTACTAGTTTTGCCTCTCTGCAAGCAAACCTTTAACTGGGACCCTGTTTGTGATGCCAGCACATTCAGACAATTACCATAGAAACTGATAAACACGTAAGCTTTCTACTTTCTCTCATTTTGGATATCTCGACTTTCCACACAAACGCGCACCGCAATTACAGGTAGAGAACGAGGTGGCTGCAAATATCCTTTCATTGTTTCTTTCTCGTCTCTACACTACAGGGTGGTCTAGCACTTTCCTTGTTCTCCACTAAAATGTGCCATTTAAAAGGCCAAGTGGCTTTAAATTAGCCGCAGGCCGTCTCTCCGGGCGGAAAGGGCACATCTTCACATTTTTAAAGAGATGTTTTCAATTAAATCAGTATTGGAGAGAGCATATGCTAATGCCATGAATATTTAATGTATGTTCTGAGAAATAGTTAAGACCCCTCTGGTCACAAGGTTCTTTTCCTCACAATCAGGACGAGAAAAGTAAAAGAGGAACTAGAAGAAGACGTCGACAGCTCTCGGGCAGAGCGGAGGGGAGGGAAGATAAAGGACGGGAGAGCGAGAAGAGATAACTTGGGCTTTTAAAAGCTGCTTTTCCTTATTCTCTGTCTCTCTCCTCCTTTCTTTCACCAACTAGGATCGTTGTGTCCTGAGGCACACGGGTCCAGGGTGTTTAAGAGCTCGGTGACTACTAGACGAAGAGTTTGAGGCCAAATCTGACAGGAATGCCAACAACCCCTCGTTATCAGCTGCTACCTCAAGCGTCCTGGACCTTTTTAGGGCAGGAGGCAAATTTAGGAAGCTATCGGAGTGACAACTGATTATCTGTTAATGGATGTAGCGCTGGTGCCCCAGTCAACTGAGACGCCAAAGAGCAGCGCCCTCAACTCAAACTCTGAAGCAGTATTCAAGGCTAAGCATATCCCATCATGCATCTTGTTGGGGGAATAAATCTTTTGCTTTTTATCACTCGATTAGAATCACATTAATTACTAAATTCCTTTTAGGGTTCAATATATATGTCATTTTCTATGCAATTCAAGTAAAATAACTAAAGATAAATATAGGGTACCGTGATGCAAGGATGTTGCACAGCAGCTGTAGAGGAGTGGTCATGTGTCACTCATGAACGCTAGTTGTCTCAGAGAGCGGTTCGTGACCATGCATGTGCAGCATCCCTTCATGCATGAGGAAATGACTCGGGAGGTGAACTAATCAATTGTGTTTCCTGTACAGGTCACTTTTCAATGCAGGAAACATTAATGATTAGTTGACCTTCCGAGTCTCCTGGTCCGAGTTGCTCAGTTTTTCATCAGTGGACAGCCGCAAAGGCTATGTACTGCAAACAGAATGAATTATTCAGGTGACTTTGACATTTTACTGTAATTGATATTTTAGGTCTTGCGCAAAGGTACGTTTGCGTTGAGGAAAAACAAGATTCCAAAGTAAGTCAGCTATAATAATTTCTTTCTTTTTAGGTGAGGAAAGTATGAATGGCTCAGGAGGTGGAATATTTATTACAGTTTTCTCTACACAGCCATACATGTGGCGGTTAAAAGTTAAAAACTCAACAAACAAAATGATCACTGGTTTTAATTGTGTCTGCAGAACCGCCATGCATCAAGTTTAATACTTAGGAGTAAAGAAAAGTAATAGTGATGGTTGCTTTGACGGTGCTAATGAAATTTCATAAAATGAATTAAAATCAATCGCGTGGCTTTAGAGCACAAGCACATGATTTATTGCCGAATTAATCATTTATCGAGACCTTATAAAAGGCTTTGGAATATGGCTATGAAAGCAACAGCCACCAGGCTTGGGAAAATAAAGTGTGACAGATTTACGAATGTAAACAAAGGACCACCTAATTTCAGCTTTTAAAGGTTCCCTGCGGAGCTGCTAGCTCACCAGCGCCTTTATTAGTAGTTAGCGTTTGATTAGTTGCCAGTGTTGCTAACGGTTTTGTAGGTCATGGAGGCCACGGGACTGAAACAATCGAGCTCTTTACTGCTGGCAAACCTAGTGTTAGCTGTGTTTGGAACCGGCTAGTTGGTCTGTGGCTGGTACACCACCTTAAACCAGCGATAAACTATAGCTACCAGCTAGTTAATCTTACTCCAGTCTCTG
>JAUYWG010000060.1:11333616-11353935 GCA_034779775.1 Enteromius afrohamiltoni | reverse complement strand
TCTGTATTTTTCAGGTTTTCCAGTTGTTTCACCTAACCCACGCATTTAGTTATACTGTAACAAAAAAACTAATTATCCAAAAAGTGTTATCTGACAACACACCTGATTTTCAAGTAAATTAACTATGGAGGCTTGTTTTTACATTTTGTATCATATCCCACAGTTCAGAAACTAAGGCCACATTTAGGCCTGGTATTTAGAGAAACAAATATTTCCTCCCCTCCAATTTCAATGATAACATTGTGCACACAACGTTGTTTTCAAAAAACCTGTCATTTATATTCACCCGCATAACTATGCCAAACCTATGGGCGGCAGTATAGGGAAAAGAATAAAGCCATGCAAGCCAATCAGAATCAACACCAACTAATAACACGAGCGACTTCCTGTTCCTTTTTTCAAAACTGCAAACATGGCGCGAGGTTCATTTGTGTGGGGCGCTCACATGACGTTAAGCATTTTCTGGTGCCAATGTAACGTTTGAGAACCTAAAACCGCGTTTCTCCCAGTTGACACGGCAACACATAACCGGCGTTATCGGAAATCTGCACTTTGGCCGGAGTTTTTAGAAATAATCGTTTTCTGTTTTCGTGTCTTCCCTTTGTGTAAACGGGCCGAAGAATTCCAAAATATCAATTTCGATTTTAGACTTTTTTTCTGCAAACCCCTGGGTTCCATCTGATGTTTCATTAATTCTTTTTTACACATAATTCTAAATGTAATAATTCTGAGATACTGTGATACTGAACACTGTTTTAATATCACAATAAAAAGGCTAAATTATATCTCTCAATTATGACTTTTCTCACAGAATAACAATAATTTGAGATATAAACTCAAATGCAACAAAAATGACTGCATTGTCAGATAAAAATAATTCCACAATTAACCCTGCTTTAGGGAGGATTAAGTATAGACAACATAAAAAAAGAAAGTTGATTAAAATAAAATGAGATAATAAGTGAACAGCTAGCCAACCAGCTGCCATGTTTGCAAACACACTAGCAGGATATTCCAGCGGGGTAGACCTTTCTGTAGCTTTTTGTTCTGTAAAACGAGAGTTATCACTACCCACGTGCTTAAGATTTTCAAAGCAAGGCTAAAGCCAACGTCTGTGACTCCTCAAGCTGAACTTTGCCCTTTTAAGGTACTCAGAAAATCCCTCGTAGCGTGGTAGCATTATCACTCTGCTCTTTCGCTGTCTCGTTCTCATTCTCTCTCTCTCTGTCCTCAGAGAAATTCAGACATCCTTGAGCTGTGCGCTTGTGTTGGTCTGCCCGGCTGCTGCTTTGAGTTTTATTAAGAGTGACCTTCAATATGCCTCAGCTTTCTGCAAAATGTCGCTAGCAGCACTAGGGCACCGGAGGTCCTCTGGCTCCACAGACTGTCTCAACATGCTGCTTGCTTTCCCTCGCTTTGTTTTGCAGGAGATGATTGAAATGGTTTGTGCGGAGATGAACGGGGTGAACGCTGAGTTCAGGAGTCTGGAATATTTTGGTTCCAGTTGCTCATGTTTTCCATCTAGAGATGACACCGGCAGTAAGGCCCAGAATAGATCTAAATATGATATAAGCAGTGCTTGAGAAGAAGGGCATCTCATAACAAGGGAGGTCTCAGGAATTTAGGATCGATAGGATTATATATAGGATATAATGGAATAAATATGTTACTGACAGTATATATGTATATGTATAGACATATGTGAAAACAATAAGTATTTTATTTTTAACCCTCTGGGGTCTGAGGTGATTTTAGGGCCCTTGAGATGTTTGGACATGCTCTGATATTTGACCGCAGAACATACTTGTGTATCATCACACAATATGTATGCTACGACTATCATAGTTACTTTATAAATACAGTAGGTTACCGTAATCTGTGTACATTTTTGAAAACGACTGAAATCCTCACTTGTGTTCCTGTACATTTCATTACTAGAGTTTGTGTGACAATTACAACTCAGTAAACTACATCGGTGAGGTGAGTAAATTCTATATAAAGGTACATAAACTGCATTTACGAGCATTTATCTTCTATTGCGCTGCTAGCCACGTGGTATTTAACATCATATCACCCAGCCCAAGTTCCTTATGAGACTACTCCTACACATCGAAAGTCATTACAAATGCCTGAAACGTTTCCGGGTGACCCCGAGGCCTCACCAAAGTGATTTCCCTCTTTCAGAGGCAACTGATAAGACTCATGCTAATACGTTTACTTCTCAAATCTATTTTACATTTCCAGAGGCTTGCTTTCTCCGAGGCGCCATTTCCAGGCCACAATAGATAAGACAGCTAAAGTGTTTATCCTTTTGGTAATCCAGCCTCAATATAAATCTATCCAGAGGTGCAAGTGACATCAGACACGCTGCCAAAACCTCCTTCGCACCCCCCACTGTTATCCAACTCCAAAACATCTGACCTTTTGCATTGCTTATTTTTAGCTGAAGCTATGCGTTGTCTGTATTGTACAAACATAAAGCCACATAACCATTAATTACTAAAACCCTGATCGAACTGTCAGGTCTAAATTGGATATGTTCATGCATTCAAGCTGATTGCTTGGCAACTGATCACTATGAGCTTATACAGAACTAGGGGTAGCTAAAGAGGCCGTTTGAATTGTAAAAGTTGTTGTCTTCAGCCCATCATGGCCAGCGTGACTCATGAGGGCTGTCAGCGCATAAACTAATTTCTCAAGAGAATAATACGAATTTGGAGGTTGTGGGTAATGATATGTAACTTCAAGGCCTCACTCACAATTCAGGTGAGAAGAACTTGAGAAGCATTTGACAACTCATTGTTGAACACTGCTTTACATTATTTAATTAATCAGTATAGAACGTTTTGATCTATATATCAATCCAACTCTCCACCAATCCATCTATCTGTTTTGTTCTATATATCTATCATATGTCACTTTAATCTATATACTTCATCTGTCAAACTATCTACCCATCATTTTGTCCGGTTTATTTGTCCAACTGACATACTATCTATTCATATATCCACTGTTTCAGTATATGTATTTATCCAATACAACCAGTGTACCATAACCAATAACATCCTCTAACAACTTGATTTCACATTTTAATTTCATATTTCATAGGCCCCTGACCCTTTTTCTGTCATTAAACACCAGTGATGGATCAACCTATAATTCCTCCTCAGAGTACAATATTAAATATCCACCTAAGAATGATTCCCCGTTTCCTATTGCTTGGGATTTCAGCTTCCTGCCTGCTCGCTTCCAATGTTTAACATCTCGTAAAAGCTTGAAACACGAAGATGCTCATTTGTGAGATTGAAGAACACTAGAAATGATTGCAGAATGCTCGTGATTAGGGGTCAAATAGCAGCTTAATGACTTTCAAGTGGCAAAGCCTCATGGGATTGAATATGAGGCCAGATGAATCCTGATTGATTCTCTATCATCCTGTCACAACCAGTGTCTCTCCGCCTTGTTTATTGGATGGAATCTATTACTTGAAATGATGTAATTTTTTTATGAGGCCAGGATGAAAAAAAAAAATACATCATCCTAATAGCACCATTATACTGAGGCCAAGTGCATTACAAGACAGAATATGTTGCCCTGTTGACATTATAATTCTGAGTTTTATGCTTGCTTTTGAACTCTCTACTGGCTTTACAATCACAAAGTAAGTGTTGACTTTATGACATGCTACCAAACAACATAAAGGGCTTGTGGCTAAAAGAGTATATATAGTAAAGAAACGTCCCGGGTTACTTGACTGTAACCCAGTTCCCTGAAAAAGCGGGAACGAGATATTGCATGAAAAGCTAAAGAGAACACTCTTTGTTTGACTGGTTGTTGAAGCATGTGTGTCAAACACACCAAAGTTTGGCTTATATAACCTCAGCTAGGTGACATAATTTGATTATGTGCACCTTCAGGTTATAAATGGGCTTGAACCGGATACATCCTCAGGTCAATTTTGTCTGAAAGGACGTCCAGTCACACCTACAGTGCAGCATTGGAATGCAGCATCTCGTTCCCGCTTTTCAGAGAACAGGGTTACAGTCAAGTAACCCGAGACGTTCCCTTTTAAAAGCCACACTTAATGCCGTGTGAAACGATAATGGGAACAAGAGTACCAACGCCACCGCACTGAAAGTGTCTGGACCCCATGGTTGTTGGCGCTAAATCTAGAGGTTTGAAAGGGGTATCAACCAGACCCTCGAGTACAATAGCCAAGTCCCATGAAGGGACTGTCGCCCTAGTTGGTGAATAAAGCGGGCAACTAAAGGGTGATTTCCCACAGAAAACCCATCAATTAGAACATGGCAAGCTGAAATGGTGGTCTAATACGTTCTAACAGTCCAAGGACATAAGTCCGAGGACAGTTTCTCCTGCAGGAACTGCAGCACTGAAACAATCTGGCAGTGGACTGGGTCTATTACATTCTATTCCATTGACTGGAAGACCAGAATCTCTTAGTTGGTCCCCCTCAGGGGCCAGACTTGAAGGATCCAGAGCTTGGGCATGACATATTATCCCCTGCGCCTGAGACAGAAGATCCCTCCTGACCAGAATCGCCCATGGTGAGCTGTCGATGAGAGATATCAGATATGAGAACCACACTCTGGTCAGCCAATCTTACTATTAGTAAGAGGCAAACCCCTGTTGACAGACCTTCGCTAGGACTCCCGGGAGCAGAGCTATCGGAGGAAATGTGTAAAGACGCAGTCTTGGCCACGTCTGGGGCCATAGCTTCCAGACCCAGGGGAGCTGGAGGAGTAAGAGAGTAGGGGACATTGAGCGGTCTCCTGTGAGTCCCATCTCTGCTAAAATAAAATCTCTCCCAGATTTGACTGACTACTTCAGGGTGAAGTTTCCATTCCCCATGTTTGACAGCTCATCTGGACAGTACGTCTTCTCCCACATTCATATGCCCTGGAATGTAAATCGCCCTGAGGGACAGGAACTTGTCCTGTGCCCAAAGCAGAACCTACCTCAACTGTTGAAGGAAGTATTTCAGGGCCAGAAATAAAGCCATCATTTCGAGGCAATTGATGTGCCATGCGAGAAGATGACCTCTCCAGATCCCTTGGGCTGGACAGCCCTCTAAGACCACGCCCCAATCCATGAGGGAGCGAAGATGTTAGTCTACATGGCTTGGTGGGGACAGTGGGCTTCTTTAATGAAGACAAGCTCCCAGGACAGAGATAGCCTGCGAGCGTCTCTTCTATCTGGGGCATCGTTGAATAGCCCCGTGCCTTTGCATCCACAATAGTCAGATAAATTGACATCGATGGCACAAAGACACGGGACGAATATGGATTACTCCATGAACGAGTTAGCTCATCATGGAGGTCACCAAAGAAGGGGAGAGACCGTCACTGAGGCCCCTCCCCCTGGCCACCCAACAGAAACCTGGCCGATGTTATACAAGTCAAACTTTGGCGTGTTTTTAAAGCAACTTGTTTGCTGCTGACACAACAAAATTAATCTGAACGTTGTATTTAAAATGCTGCTATCCATCTAACCTGATTTCAAAATGTATGGCAAAACATTACCACTCTATGAAGTGGCAATTTCATATGAATTCATGTGAATAATACAAAAATTAGAAATCGCAAAACTAACCACAAATGCCCAACTTAATTTTGCTGAGTGTGACATGTCCCTGGATCAACATCTTTGTTGACCCTGGGACAACATTGTGATTAACCAATCAGTTTTGAAGAGCTAGTTTATAGTTTTTGTGTAGTTTAGGCTTATAGTCAGTGTTTGGTGCTGGTACATCAGTGTCATCTAGTATTTCCTCTGATCCTATGGTTGGGTTTAGGTGTAGAGATATGGTCAAGACAAAATTTTGGGATTAAAATGTTGTTCTAGGGCCAAAAAAATATGTTGACCTAGGTGCACATCGAACTGGGATGTGCAATAATGAGTGGGACATAAACAGATAATATAAATGCAAATTAGCCAACAGTTGACCAAAATAATGCTGTCGATTTTTGTAAATGAACGCTTCTTAGTAAGTCTTTATTTCATCGTTCTCAATCCCGTTCCTCGCGCCCTACCGCTCTGCACATTTTGCATGTCTCGCTTTGCTAACGCACCTGATTCTGATAATCAGTTCTTTAGAATTGAGCTCCATGCATGAACTGTGTTCCAATTGACATGGTCCCTACACAGTGTTCATTCCTCCCTTATCCCTGAGCAGGGGAAATCCGTTACAGGTCACTTCAATTCGGAACATTCATTCACGGATTTGTGCTGTACATAAGTGAATAGTATTTAAATTATGTCTCGCACACTTAAATGCACTTTAAATTGAACGTATAAGTTTGCTTTAAACTGGAATCTTTGCGATATATCCAGTGATGTCCACTTATGTTCGAATAGAACAATCGTCTGAAGTGACAAGAGAAACATACAAAATGTGCAGAGCGGTGAGGCATGAGGATTGGGAATAGCTGCTTTATTTAGACCAAGTTTACAATAGTGAGTTTTTGTTTTAAAATGCATAACTTTTGCTACAGTTATGTTTGTGCTCCAGTGTATTCAACCCTCAAAAACAGACACTTTTGAAAACGCTGCAGACCCTGTTTTAGTTTGAACACTCCAGGGTTGTCTTTCAGTGCAAACGGAGCAAAAACGGAGACAAACAAACTTATACAGTATAAACAGGGCCTTAAAAAACACAATTACGTTTTTACATTGTGTGTTAAATAGGTTTACATGGTTTTTCATAATCAACGTACCCCTAGTTTCACAGACCAGGCTTAAGCTAGTCCCAGACTAAATTGCATGTTTGAGCTCTCAGATGAAAATATCTTGCCCTGACGTATCTTAAAACATGTCAGTCTCATTGTTCTGTGTTAAGATGCACACCTGTTATTTTTGTAAAAGTTGCTTAAATATCTTAATTTAACTAATGCCTAGTCCTGGTTTAAGCTAAGCCCCGTTTGTGAAGCCGAGTTATGTATGAACTAAGATAAGTCTACCTGAGTAAGAAAAAATTAAGTCTAAATTCTTTATGCAGCATTGCTTCTCAAGTCGGCTAAGAGCGCTATTCTGATTAAAAAAGTGAATTATATCTTCTGACAGTCATTTAAAAAGTTATGTTAACAGTTTGCAGTGCAGCTAAAGCGCAGTTTAATTACTTGAAATTATACGTAGCATGTAGCTTGGCAAGCTCCACTTTCAAAGTAGTTTCTCCTTTTTCTTCACAGACAGACACACGTCTCAGTGAAACGGCGGGAGCGCAGCTGATAATTATCTCCATAGGAGTGCTGGGAGCCATCTCCTCCTCATCATCTCCCGGTGCCGGGAGCGCAGGAGGATTACTCCTTCCTCTGCTTCCCATCAAGCCAATCTTTACGCGGGAAGAGAGAAGGTGAGGGGCATCTATGCAGACCCTGAGGAACGAGATGGTGAACCGTGTCTCAGTGGCTCTTTAAAGCTCCTTTCCACGGCTGAACGAGCACACGGCGTTTCATTGTCCCAGGCCCCGATCTTCATAAATCCACTCGTATCTCTGGAGAGCAGCCAGAAATGCTGCACTCCTCACTTTAGCCGCGACTCTGCCCGGCGCAGGCCATTATATCCGATATGAATGTACGCGACCTAAAGTTGCCATGAATACAATAGACGGGGGAAAAGACAGCGTGGTGCCCAGAGGCGGTGGAGCCCAAAGCCGGGTCTGAGCTCAATAAACTGAGCCCACCTGCTGTCTAAAGGATATGAGTGTGTGTTTTAGTATATAGAGTTCAAGAGAAGCATGTAGACATTGAGCCAGTCACAAATGAAACCCTAGAAATGTAGATGAACATGACATTTGCTGTGTAAATGATAATCAGTCTTGATGCACCCAGAGCAACATGAAGGAATCGCCTACTCACTCTGCAAAACGCATTTACTTCCGTGGTATGTTTGTCTTGTTTTCCAGTACAAATGTCTAAACATTCATAATACGAGATTTATTTACTGAAGAAACGGTGCACGATGTCAGGACAAATACATTTACAATTCACGTAATTTATAGATATTTAATATATATATAAGAGTAAGTTTTAGTATAACTATTTGTTAAAATGATTAGTTCCTACTATTATTTTAATATAACTTAATTTAATATTCGTCTTAATATAGTCTTGCCCAAGCAGATACAAACAAAACACTATTGGCAAATCTAAAAAGGGGGCAGGGCTGCTTAATATGTCCCACCCTGTATTACTGTTTCAGTTGAGATTATGTCACCACATAGATTAACTGTGTTTCAATGCACTTCAGGGAAACTTTAAGTGATCGGTTCAGTTTTTTTTATTATGCTGCTTGAAAATCTCTTTGCTTCTGATAGCAATCAATAAGGCAAAGAGATCAAAAAAAGAACATTGTCATTGATTACTCACCCTTGTGTTATTCCAACCCTGTAAGACCTCTGTTCATCTTCAGAACACAAACTAAAATCTTTTTAATAATATCTTTTGGAGAGGGATTAGCAGGGAGGGTGGGATCTTATGCTTGCTGTTGCTAGCCTCTGGCCGAAATCGCAATGTCTAAAGTAATATTGCATCCAATATATAAGACGATCATGCTGCATTATAGGAATGAAGAGAGAGAAGAAAAAAAGTGAACATGAACGTAACAGGTTTCGTGCAGAAGCATGATTAATGACCGAGATTTCTGTCTGTTCATCACATAAATGAATATACCACACAAAACATATGGACTGCTTTCGTGTTGTCTTCTGTGTTTCTTAGAGTTTGACAACACCATGAAATAAGTGCCTTTTGCATGTTCTGATTTGATGAAAACCTTTCAGTTAAATAAAACCCACCAAAAAACGCTGATTATGGAAAGAACCACACGGTTACTTTAATATAACCAGTGTTGGGATGTAAGTAGTCACTTAAGCCCCGTTCACAAAAAGCACAATAACCATAAAGATATAGTTCTAAAACTTGTTCTCAATGTTAAAGAATAGCAGTGTCCACACCGCAACTATAACGATACAGGCAGAGAGAAACAATATCACTGAAGTCTTTTTCAGAACGATTTTTTACGCTTATTTCACTTCTTATAAAACATACAATATGCTATCAATCATCATTCGTATCTAGACTATAAACACACTACTGAGAGATGTAGTTGTTGTGAGAACTCTAACAGCAGCAATGATTATCCCCTCCACCATGTTTAAAGTTCATGACCTGCCCAACTCTGAAAGTCAAAATTATTTCAGAATTCCCCAATAGTAAATACGGCATTTACGTGCATTTTCCGTTTAGGAAACTCGTATTTACGATATTTCCAATTGCATAAATTGTATAATTCAAAGAGAGTGGAACTGACCAACTTTTAAAGATGGCTCCACTGAAGACTCAATGATGTCACTTCCTCTGCGTCATCATTTAAAGGAACAGTCCACTAATAATTTGAGGTTAAAAAAATATTCTTTTTTTTTCCTTTCATTATGAAATCTCACATTTAATCCAATGAGTTCATTGCAGTTTCTTTATAACTGTAACTTAGACATCAAACATGCATATACCATACAACTTTAAATGATTTATTTTACACAGTTTATTACACACAAATCTTACTTGTGTTATCAGCTATTGCAAACTCAAATGGCACTCCGTTGGTGGCATGACTCATCCACTTTTATTAAATGGGGAAAATATGAACAAAATTCCATCTTTTCATTTATAGTCAGAATAGAAAGAAGTTCTATCTAAAGCAGAGTGTTGAAGTCAGCACATTGATGAATGAAAACAACTCAAGGTAAAGGAGAAGCCACCATGTGTCAAGGTGATCGGATCATCAAGTGTGCAGGGCAGACAGGCTTGTGCCAGTGGACATAGATGTGAATATTTATCTCTCACAATAACATTAGTTATGCAACAATGGCGCTTCCCAGGGATTCTTGACTAAATTTTGGCAGGCAGCTTCGAGGACAGTTCTGGTTTTGTGATTTTTCCGAGAAGCAAGCGTCACCTGAGGGCAACTTCAACGAGAGACTACTGATGCCCATTTCTCTTTGGATAAAACGATTGAGGAATCATTCCAGGAATCATGTTTTGATGATGATGGATGCATTTACGAGCCACCAGAAATGTGTCTTCAACAACTCATCCTGGCCTGGAGGCCTGGAAAAATCTAAAATATTAAACATGATAAATGTTTGGTTGACAAAACCGAGTCAAGTACAAAAGAAACATTTTTGGCTTCAGTTTCAATTTGCATCATGCAATGCTGCTAATCTTGTAGAAATGTTAAATCCTTAATTATGACTCTCAGTAATTTCTTGTCAGCACTTACTTAAATCACTTACTATAATTAAAGCAATTTTTATCCCAAATTTTCATCCATTTCATGCCAGGTTAAGCTTATGAAGCCAATTATTGACCGTGATATTTCTAACTAGGAGCTACTGCTAATTATTGCATAAAATAAAGATTTTAGGATGCTACCGTGCATATTCAAGTCATTGCATTAAATAACACCAAACAAGTGGCCACTGGAGAAATATTATGCATATTTGTTTGTTTCATTACATAACAGTTGCATTAACCATCATCAAATAATGTGAGTTATTTTTACTTATTCGTTACAAAGAACCAGCTCATAAGATTCATTCAGCTTTGGTTCATATTGTTTAGAGTTGGCCGGCTGAACAAACCAGACATTCAAGAACCATTATTGAACATCATGAGATATTAAATTTGAAAAGTAAAAAGTAAGAACACAGCCTAGTTAGAAGTATAGAAGATTTCTAATGCAGTGACATGCATTTTAAATTTGGCTTAAATAAATAGTTTCTCTGTCCACTGTAACTAATCGGGCAGAATGGAATTCCGTAATGTTTTGCACTGCACCATATTATCCGAGAATAACTCAATTTTAATAACTGTTTATCTTAGCAAGCTTCGTGTTTATTTGACATGTATTTAAGATATAGGCATAGTGCTGACTCACGGGGCTCATTGATATTGAGCTGTTTTTTTCCCTTTTTTTTTCATTTGTTCTGTTGAATGGAATAAATAAGGTCACTGAGACACCGTGGCCGGAGTTATTATTTTACAGCACTGGAGATCACTGCAGGCTGCTTAATAATGTTCCCAACCAATTTGCACAATGAAAACAGACGCCGTAGAGCAGTGTTTTTCTTTACTTAGATGATTGCACTTCAGAGTCAAGGGTCGCTTTTTGCAACTGCATTATTATTCAGCCTAGTGACGGTCCTGATGGGATTAACTTGTGTATATTTTAATTTCATCTTCACTTGACTATTTTGCCGTTGCAAGGAGAAATACAGTTGAAGTACACAATTCAACATTCATACAGGTAGGGCATATCAATGAAGAGTGGAAAGAGTACAGCTCAAACGGGTTCACAAATAGGCCAGTCATAATCTGGGAAATGGGTTTTGAGAGGCTACGCGGCATACAAAATATAATGATTCTAGCGCGAGGAGTGAAACTAGCGTTACTCACCTGGAGGAATAGAGAGGAAATCGAGGTTGCGCGGGTTATAGCCAGATTCATAAGCTCTTGGTCAAGGTAAACCCTAAAGCAAAAGCCCTTCATACTCCCTCGTTCATTTTTAAATCGTTTCCTAGACTCCTTTCTTCATATGGCTGAGTAGAAGCGATAACAGTTTTTTATTACGTGCACTAAGTGAAAATTAAAGTGGACTATTTACGCCGGTTTTCTGTTGCAACACTTCCAAAACATGGAGATCGAGGACAAGATCATTTCAGCGTATAATTAAAGTCTGCAACAAACCCTCCTCTGTTAAGTCTCTAAATAGTAATCCTGTAACGATCCAGCTGGAAGTGCCAAACAGATCCACTAGATGGCACTCCAGTTCCATGTGAATTCATTGTGTATTTGTCTCTGTTATCTATACCTGGACTTTTATTATGAACTTGTGTCTCCTCCCACCTTGTCTGTTGCCATGAACACTAATTTATTCCTCCACCCCCTAGCCTTGTTTTTGTATGTATAAAAGTCCCGTCTTCATCCTGTATCTTCGCTGGTCATTGCGTGGGTAAACCCCCTGTAAAGCCATGTGTTTCTCTGTTTTTCCTGTGTTTCCCTGTTTCAGATTATCGACCCTGCCTGCTCTCAGACTCTCACTTTCGCCTCGCCCCTGGACACTGTTTGCCGTTTGCCAATGCATATTGGATTATTCTGCTGTCTTTACCCTTGATGTTTCTGTTCGACATTCCTAGACCCTGCTGGCTCGTACTGTGTGTGCAAAAAATAAATGTCTGCATATTGATCCGCACGCCTCCCTGTCTCCCTGTTACAGATCCCAGCAGGAACACGTTTTTAAACGTTGATAGTTGGTTAAATTTTGGTTGTGGTGTCGGGTGGCCAATATTCAATGTCAATTCAAGGTTTAATGTCAGTGTTAATTTGAGGTCTATTACCGGCATAATCTGATCTTGGTTGTGTCAAGTTAACATCAATTTGGCATCGATGTCAACCCAATTTTCATTCCCAAAATTTGTGACAAATGTGCATCCTTTTATTTATTATTTCACAATAGTTAGTTATTTGTAGAACTGCAACCAAAACTTCTCCTGTGACAAAGTATATCATTAACCTACAGGCCCCAATCTGAGTGATATTTTTTCATTTTAATCAGCCACATAACTTTAGACCACACAAGCTAGCCGGTCAGCTCATTGACCAAAGAGTGGGGTCAGAGAGTAATTACTAGCTTCGAGTTAAGATATCCGGGTAAACAGGTCTGACCCCATAAACTTGACACTCATGATGAGGTGGGAGGAGCACATGTCAAGCAGAGCAGGCTCAGAGAAAAAAAAAAGAGGTGGGCAATTTTTTACTATCTGCACTATCTGGAGAAATGTTGTATTACATCATTTGCTCACCAATGGATGCTCTGCAGTGAATGGGTGCCGTCAGAATGAGAGTCCAAACAGCGTATAAATACATCACAATAATTCACAACTAATCCACAAACACAATCCAGTCTTGTGAAGCCAGAAAAAGAGTTTCCATCATTAAGATAAACTGTCACTTTTGACCAACATATGGATCCAAGTCTGTCCCTTGTTGTTCTTTCAAATCAAAATCCAGTAACATGTTTGTTTAGAAATGTTCTGTACTGTTTGATTTTTACATATTTCTCTCCTGATTCAGACGGGATGACTTTTTCACTGAAGAAAGCAATATTGTGGATATTATTAACAAGTTATAAATATCTTCTATCATTCTTATAAATGTGCAGCTTTTCTCTTTGCAAGATGCTAGCCAATTGTTAACCTGGAGTGGATTACTTGTGGATTATTGTGATGTTTTTATCAACTAGACTGAATTATTACTTTAAATTGACAACCCCAATAAAGAAATGTAGTTTCCCCATGCAGTCACACTGTGTATATCACCAATTCTTAACCAAAATTGTAGGAAAAATCATATGCCACTTTATCTACGAATGAGGGGCGAGTCATATGGATGTGATGGATGCCAAGGTGGAATCGTGTGCAAAAACCGCTGAAGAAGAGTGAAAAGGAAATGTACTGTAAAGAAGATGATTACCCACTGGCACTCAAAACGCTTTGCTTCTTAAGTTTGCATCACACCGGTTGGCTTCTTAATTTTCAGTTGAATCTCCAGAGCCCTCCATTTGTTTCTGTCTGGATTGAGTGTGGAGGCAGCAGAGCTCTCCCTCACGCTGGGCTGCCTACGCCCGGCCGCCCCTGTCGGGTAGATTGATGGCGCCCACCCCCTGGAGGCTGCGTGATGAGCTAATGATGGCTGCTGGGATATCGGCAAGACCTACCCACCCGAACTCTTAATCGTAACTAATGCCCTCTGTGATCTTCCTCTTCACTTCATATTTTACCTTAGGAAAAGCCGCCCAAACATGGGAACAAATATAGAACCGAGAAGAATTAGGGTTTATGGTGTCAAGGTTTTATTTTAGACGTATAAATTAGTTTTAGTGGCTCTTGCCGCACATGGAGAAGCAATTGGATGAGGAAATGATTCAAACTTGAGTTTACTTACACATGCATCGAGTTGAAAGGAATTCACCCAAAAATGCAAATGCAGCCATCATTTACACACTCTCATTGTAAGCCCAAAGTATTTTGGAAACAATTTTGAGAACATGTTCATGTTGCTGTTTTTTATCAAATAAAAGCATATAGTTAGTGAAAAATAGCTTTCAAGCTTTAAATAGGCATCATAAGGTTTTTTTAATGTAAAAGATGTGAATCGCAAGGAAGTGGAATAAAATAAAAGTAGATGGATTGATAGATGTGGCCAATTTTTTTTAACCTGAGCTGAGCTGTGTTATGCTTGAAATTCTGCAAAATATGCAGGATGGTAATGCAACATCCATGTTTACATACAGAGACACTGGAAAAGCAATGCAACAAAAATATATAAAAAATGCGCACTGTATCCCAAGCCATCTGAAGCCATGATATAGTTCTGTATTGGAATTGAATACAATATTGCACAAATGTACGTAAATCTTTTATAACAACAATGAATTATCAGTGGATAACGACTTTCTGCACCACTAGTGGAACAAAAGTATATTGCAGTCTGGAAATTTCAGTCTGCAGTTCGCGAATTTAAACCAACACAGTCTCACAAGCAATTCGTACATATTCGTACGAGGTGCCAAATTTGTGCCGATTTGTACTAATTCGTACAACCTCATTTGCCTAAAACCACGTGATCGGTAGGATTAGGGGCGGGGTTATGTTTATGTCATTCGTACAAATTCATACGAATTGTCGTGAGATCAGGTTGGTTTAAATATATGTGTTGTGTGAAATATACAGTAATATGATTCTATACAAAATCATACTTAAAAAAAAATTGAAAAAACAACAAAACGTCTCATGGCCTGGTAATTGTAATTAAAATGATTAATTAATTAACTAAAAATATAATACATATTTTAAATGTGTATATATACTGTGTGAATGTATATTATTTTATTCAAGGTTTAAGAAGAAACGTCCCTGATTTTCTTCCATTCATGCATAAAACATGAGAAATGATTGTTATGCATTGTGATATTTCCAGGTTTACCATGACCGTGGGAACCTTGTTTAAACCTCAGAAGTTAACATACGGTTCACGTTTAAATAAAGCTTACAAACAGTTCAAATCATTTTGCCATCTGCTGCACAAGGATGCTGAGGGAGACCCTGCAAACCAAGTCATCACTGTGACTGTGGCAGAAGAGGACAGGAAGCTGCTATTTATAGCCCACTGTATGTGACAAATAAGGTTAGAAAAACATCCGCTCGCGAGTGAATGCAGAAACCACTGACTGATGAGCTGGAGATATAAAACCTCGATGGAGACTAAACTGTTTTCCTCTAAACGTTTCATTAAACAGCATTGTTTTAACTAAATAATGCTCACACCATGTTAAACCCCTTCGAATGTCCATCCAACTGATCTTCATCGTAGATCCATAATATTCCTAAACGGAATTCTTAGACTTAAACTCAAACGACATGGCTCTTTGGAGGTAAAAGGACTCCGGGGTACGAAATTTTGCATGAAAGTACCAATTAGCAGCATATGAGCCATTTCAATCAAACAAATCTCATTTTAACTCACAAGTTAGCCCTCCTAATTAAGTTATTCACTGTAAATTGCTGACATGTTCAATGCTTTGCTGGAACATCGGCGAATTAAATTGATACGATGTAGGATATTAAAGCCATTTCGGTGTCATCTGCTTTTAACAATAGAAATAGCACATTTGCGGATTAATCTGGCTGTGTAATTTGACACCTGAGGTTCCCATTCGAAGGCGTTTGTGTGTTTTTACACCACAGTACGAACGTTCAACCTCGAATTATGAACTGATTCCGACAGCAGGGCAGCATTTCGCGCACTAACAACTTCTGTCATCTTCAATTTCAGGTAAATTCTTCAGAAATAACCTTCTTTTACCCCCTCAAAGGGTATCTCACTCACTTGCGGGGTGGGTAGAATGGATGACTGAAATCTCTAGTGCTTATTCGCTAGCGCATTAGCCACTCCATTCATCGCAGAGGACCATCAAAACATAAGTGAAACCCACCTCCTCTTTATAAGAAAGAATAAATCCCATAAGGACCCGCATTAGGAAACAATCTCAAGGCAGTCAGCCCACAGTGCAACCGGCTCAGTATATCTATGCCATTCTCTGAAAGAAAAGAGAATCTGAATTGAACGGATGGCACAAATAGCCGTATTGATCATGAGATAATGGAATCTTGTCCTCGCTGTTTTTCTCCAACAATTTCATTTCCTCATCTCTTTCTCCACCACAGACACCCCCCACCTGTGCGGGAAATGGAGGGGGCTCGTATTAAACTCATCACTCGTTTCAGTCCTCCGCTAAGTGTTTAATTACATTAGCATACAAGAAACTGGGCCAGTGATGTGTTATGATTTGGATAATTTTGGTAATTCGACATCCGTGGCCTCTCGCGGAGAATCTCGGCAAAGTACAATTAAGCGCTTGGAAGTATCACCTTCGCAGACAACGACGACTGCACAGTCTTAATGGGTTTCTGGAGAAACTTAATAAATAATCTAAAAACAGGTCTGTTGCGTGATTAGGGGTGAAAGTGTGCAGGAGGCTATTCTTTGTTACTTAACTTGTCAAGCTAGCTGCTCACAATTTAAAGTATAAAAGATCACACTATTATTTTGAAGAAGATAGTTACCATGAGGCACTTGGGTACAACACACCTATTGCAACGGAGATATTGTTTCAAGACTTTTAAGTATCCAATAATATTTTTAAAACCAGGTACTGATCAGTTACACAAATTGATGCTATGATATTCACTGCTTGCACTACATGTCAAACTTCTCTTTTCATTTAAATGGCTGGTTAGCATTCACAAAAGCAGTTCCTCTGAAACCCTCCACCTCCCCAGCTCCACCTGTATAGATTAGCTCCAGGTTAGTATGCGCTGTTTGTTCTTAAGAACTCAAAATGCACCATATCGGCGAGTGGTAGTATAGACACTTATATTATTTCTATAATATTAACTAGGAAAAAAAAAAAAAAAAAAAAAATATATATATATATATATATATATTTCCAGTTATTCAAAAGTAAAGTAAGAGTTTAGTTTTTGAGAATAATAAAAATCACATGTATTAAATATACAGTACATCTTTACATGCTGTAATTGACTTTAAAAATTTACATTTTTTACATTTCTTTCTTTTTTTTTTTTTTGCTTCAATATCTCAAACCTTTTGCCAGTGAGTATCACACTTGCTCTGCCAGGCTGAAATCCCTCACTGTCTTTGTTTCGGCTGATTCTTTTGGCTAATTTGATTACAACAGGACATGAAAACAAATGCTCCAAATCCTGCATATTCCACACTCGCACAGCTGCTCGCTGACCTTCCTGGGCTGAAGCTGGGCATTGTGGCTCACCACTGCTACATTAATCTGAAAAGCCAAGATTGGGGGAGAAGAGTCCTCCTTTTCTCTTACTAAAGGATTCACATGTCTAATCCTAAATAAATCCATTTGCATTTGGAGTTCTTTGAGCCAGCCGGCATGGATTCCACTTTCTTCTTCCTGAGTTTCTTTTGAAGCCATTGCGGTGTCTTTGTTTTAGTGTGTTTGAATGGGAGACTCCCACTGGGTCGAAACAAACTGCCTCTACTTATGCAGATGCTCATTAGCACAGTCCTTAGTCTTCACTCATACACAAAGCCAGAGGGGATTTATGAGTCTATGAGACTCCAGATGCTGATCCAGAATGCTCAATGACACCAGAGAAAGTTGTGCATCAGTAACGTTGAGAGATTAGGCTATACGAACCATGTTTAAATCAATGGCAGGCTCTGCTTCTTTCATTTCTGATGAAACTTCAGCGGTACATCTGCAATAAGCGCACACCAATAAAGGCCAACAGTATGGAAAATCACAATATGCTGTGAGAAACACTGCACTGAATCATTTTAAGATATTCATGTTGGTCAAAGCGGTGGTTTAGAAGCAGTGCACAAGCAGTGTTTTCATCGTAGGTTTGAATCTGGCTACAAGCATTTCCCAGTCCTCGAGAATCAGTATCCTACCGTATTACTACCACTACTAATACTAATACTACTACAACTACCGGTGTTGAGGGTAACGCATTACAAGTAACGAGAGTTAGTAATATCACTTTTTTCCAAGTAACTAGTAAAGTAGCACATTACTTTGTCATGTTAAAGTGATATAACTGAGTTACTTTTTCAAAAGAGTAACGCCAGTTACTTTGTTTTCTTATTTATTGACTGATGAGTCTCCTGACATGTCAGAAATACAGACCATTGTGTGTGGTGTGTGAATACAGTGTAGTTCTAGACTAAATGTGAATGTGTATTAATTCATATCACTCTCAAAATACAGATTTAGTATTCATCAAAATGAATTCAAATAAACTCCAAACCTGCCAAAGTTAAACTACACACATGTATCTAATATCATTTTATTAACCAATGTCTTTTCTGCTGACCTTTGATGATCCAGTTCAAAAATGACTTCATTGTTTTTTTTTGTTAGTTTTTTTCTTTTTATTGCTGAAGGGTATTGATCTTTCTTCTGTATTCTACATTACAGATGTGAATTTATTTTTTCTTCAGCCTGAGGTTTAAAAAGTAACGCAAAAGTAACGTAACGCATTACTTTCCATAAAAAGTAAATAAGTATGTAAATAGTACCTTTCTCCGACACTGACCACTACTACTCCTCATACTACTACTACAATAATAATTATAATACTACTACTACTACAACTACCACCAAAAACACGACTACTACCATCACTACTCCTACTACTTCCACTACTACTATTAATACTACCACTACTCCTACTACTACTAATTGTTATTATTATAAAACCACTACTACTGCTGCTGTCATGGAATGGTAGGCGAGGAGGCGATTGGATTTAGATGCAGGCTTTATTAAAAGCACACAGAGCGTAAACAGGCAGGCAGGGTCAATACCGGCACACATCCATGTCAGAGGCGAGGCTGAATCGTAATCAAAGTCTGTTGCGTGGGTCCGGCGAGGGGTAAACAGAGTCCGGAGGGCAAAACAAAGACGATGGTCAAAGGCAGGCAACGTTGCCAATAATAAATCCAGAACAACAATGAAAAAAATAAATAAATTGGGGAAACACAACAGAGAGACAGTACAATGAATCGTGAACACTCAAACATCCGGGGATTTTATACATGAAAACTGGCTCAGTAGGTGGAGACTTGCAATTAATGTCTATGGCAACATACAAGGGGGCGGAGACATGAATGGGAACCGTGACAACATATGAGATGGGCGGTGACAAGAGTTCATTGAAAGGAGTCCATGAATGAAAACAGACACAAAACACAGAGTACAAGTCTGACGCTGGAGCACCAAACAGAGAGCTGGGGGCTGTTCCATAAAACAAGATTAGCATACAAGCCAGGCTTATTTTGGTTAGTCAGGCTTATTGTTAGTAGATTCGTCACAAAATAAATCAAACTAACTGAAATAAGCCTGGCTTATTTAGTAAACTTGTTTTATGGAACAGGCCACTGGGCTGGCAACTCGCAACAACTGTTAAATATTTAGATATTGTACCATATGTCAAACAACAAAATACATATGACTATACTATACACTCAAAGCTGAAGTGATAAATATAAGTATTTTATGACTGTAAAATAAAATGATATTATAAAATAATGTGAATTTAAAATGTCAAAGTATAAAATATGAACGATATAATGAATGCAGGAAGCAGCAACAACATCAGTTGAACCGCTAGATGCAGATAATGTATTTCATGACACTTACAGGTTGTTTTCCCAGCTCTACAGTTGAACACATCATGTACGTGAAGCAGAGCATCCTCCGCTCCCAAACAGCTAAAACACGCTCTTGACGTAAGAAGCGTACGCATGATCGCTCCAGCGTTTCTCCGCAGGGATCCCACCTAAATGTCTGTTATGAAGCTACGCATTTTGCAGTCTGTGCTGGGACCGTATGCAGAGAGAGACACGTCAAAATCCATCTGCTGTGACGGATGTCAACCTCATATGAAGGCAAGCATCGATCCAGACATTTACCATTATATCTCTCAACCAGAACTGACACCAGCAGCTCAGTCAGACTTATTGCTGTTTAATGGTGACCGAGTAGATTCGAAATAACATCCCAAATATTGAAGAGCCACTATTCCGGTCTCTTGGACTGAAAATTGTTCAGTAATGATTGGAATTAGTGTAATTATGCACTCGTATTGAGTGCTGCGTTATTGCGTAAGCAATATAAGCTGACTATAGAAAG
>JAUYWG010000060.1:11309846-11323094 GCA_034779775.1 Enteromius afrohamiltoni | reverse complement strand
ACACACACACACACACATATATATATATATATATATATATATATATACAGTATATACACCTGCTGTATAATTGTATTTATTGTTGCAGTGTATGTAAACGCATTTCATCCTTCATGATTGTTGGCGAGCGTTTTACAGGCACTCTCTAAACGTTGTTTACTGTGGTAAAGCACACTCTCCGCTCACCTTTACTTACCCTCTCTATGCACTCTCTTTTCTCTCACTGAAAAGAAAAATGCCAACGTGTCCAGCATTTCTTGGCTTGACCTTCCAAACAGGCTCTATGTGAATGGAATCCTAAACTTGCCCGAACACCACGGAAACACTCAGAAGGGGGCGACTGGACAAAGAGAGCCTTGTTTCATCAGCCCCCTGTCCCAGAGACTGATTGCCCGCCCCCCTTTAGCAAGCCTGCCCAAATATTTGTCAACCAGACACTGAAAAATGCTAAACAAGAGGGCAGAGGAGTCTAGAGCTTCACTAAGCAGCTTGGGCTCATGTTTGTAGTTGTGTAGGTATGCGGGAGGTTCGGCTGAGGAATGCTTTTAAACACAACCTCCCTGCATTCCTACACCTGCACTTAAACAAGTTAATGTCTCTATTAAAGGGACAGTTTCACAGTCATCATTTACTCTTACTCTTAAGATTATGTGAAGCTGAGCAAGTTGTTTTTGTGAAATGTCTGTTTTGAGATTATTCTAAAAACATCTTGACCTGACAAAATCGGATTTATTTAAATGAATTTTAACATGACAGTACAAATACACAGGAAACACTATGGGGAAAAACTAATATATAATTAATACAAAATGTAAATAAATGCATGCAAAATGCATTATGTATATATGCACACAATTGTGTATGTACTATATCGTTTAAATGTAAATATAATATAAAATAAATTCAGGAATTGACAAGTATAATGGAAATATTAACATTGAAGTAAACAAATAATAATAAGCATGATGATTCTCAATATCAATGATTGATATTTACATTTAATATATATTTTAATACGTTATATATTAAAGGTTATCATATTTTATCTATCTATCTATCATTTTTTAATTGTTTATTTATTGTTTTTATATAATGATGGTATAATGACTGCATTCAGTGAACATACTGAGTTGGCAGTTAGCAGGTTTTTTAATTTATTTATTTCATGTTTTCATCTTTACAGGAAACACGCTACTCACAGGAAGACATACTGTGTTTACTGATTGTTGAAACACACAGCCCTGAGACAGTGCAGCGGAGAGGAGATTTCTGAGCATAATTGCATGCTGATAGCCGGAGGATTCAGAGGCGTGTAGTTATCTGAGTAAAATATTCAAAACACTATAGCCAGCAGGTCTCAAGAGAGACACTCTATAACAACCGCAGTTCATGTGCAGATCAATAGGAGAGAGAGTTTACATTAGCACACCTGCTTAACTGTGAGTTCACACGCACTTGCTGGAATCAAACCACACTGAGATCAGAAAACTGACTGCAGAGAGCCTCCATTTTCAAAGAGCTGCTGCCATGTGACTGAAGTATGTTAAAGGAAAAGAGAATGTTCGATAGGAGTCAACATCAGCATACTGCTCAACACAGTCCCCATAACACCATCATACACTTGAAATCTGTTGTTTTATTATTAAATTTGATTTTTAAATTACACATAATGATTGCATTAGCATTTAGGCATCAATGGGGTGTGTGCAATGTGTCCATTTCTACCTGGTTTCATGGAATAAACGTACCTTGGTACTCTTTTTAGCGACACACAAAATATGTACCAATAAGTACATATCACTCCAGGCTCATAAAGAAATGAACACTAGAGGCAGTAAAACTCAGCCATCTTTTATTTCTTTTCACACACAGTACAGAGTTTAGATTAATAAAGCATAATAAAATGTCAAAACAATATTCATATGCTGGGAGATTTAAAAACGTTAGCATCACACATATTCAGTGGTGGGAATAACGGCGTTATAAATAAACGGTGTTACTAATGGCGTTATTTTTTCACGCCACGAGAATCAAATGAATTAGCGCTGCTTTGCTTACAGGGGTAACCGAGGAAACGTGGTTTTGCTTTTGTTCAGTAAGCGCCACCTACTGTTAATTTCATGCAACTTGTTTTTGTGTTGTGCAGCATAATTTCACAACTGAAATTCTTTGTCTGTAAAAATAAAAAATTGTTGCTTTTTCTTTTTGCACTAAACACATATCAAACCGTGACCCCCAAAACCAAGATAAGTATCGTATTGGGACCTGCACACCTATATATCAAACAGTGCCATCTTGAAGAAAAAAAATGCATTGTATGTATTGATATATAAATATAGTCACGCAGAAAAGAATACTTTTGCACATTTCCATACCTCAGGTCTGTAGCGACCCTGTAAACTTAAATACAAAAAAAAACTAATAATAATAACAGTAAATAATAACAATAATAATCGAAAAGCAGGCATTATTTTAGATTTGTTTATTATATTGTTTATAACGAGAGATGCTAAGAAAAAAAAGTTTTAAAAAACTTTAAAAAATGAAAGAGGGAGAAGAGTAGCTCTCTCTTTGTTAAACATTTTAGAGCAACATTTAGCCAGAACTGACTGATCCTAAATCAGACCTCCAAGCGATTTCCAAACCCCACTCTTCCCCAAACCAGCCGCGGCTCTCCAAAGCTTTATATGGGGAACATGCCGCTACCTGCCTGGTCTGCCGGAGTGTGAGTTCCTGAAGAGAGACATTCATCAGCAGTACAGGGGGTCTCTTTTTGATGGAGTGGCCCTGCCACGCTTCCATGCAGATCACTCCAGCTCCAGGCAAAACAGCAGTTGCGTGTCAGTACGGGAGCCATGCGTCATCCTTATTGATGGGCCTCCCTCTGCCGGTCCCCGCCGCTCTGGTCATGCGCTGGCTTCGGCGTTTGCTCCACTGGCACGTGCCGAGCCGATGAAAAGTCGAAATGAGAGTAAACAGCCACATACTGTATTTACTCCGCATTCGGCTGATGTATTGTGTGCCGTAGAGAATGAGGGGAACATTGAGCACAAGTCACAGAAAGTAAATAAATCCATACACGAGGGGTTGAATGGTGAAGCTGCAGCAGGGTCTGGTGATGTCATTTATCACAAGCATCAAACAGCATGGCAGATACTTAAACATGCCGTTTGTCATAACACAGGTAAAAGCTCTTGCGGCTGCTTCTCTCTTGTGAAAAGTCTATCTATCTATATAATATATATATTAAGAAAAATATGTATTGGAATTAAGAATATCATTATTTAGACATTTTATGCATTTCATTCATTTATATAATTTTAAATAAATTAAAAGACTAACTTTTTATTATTTATATGTAATTAATTTATTTTTAAATTAACTAAAATGTTTTTTTTTTTATTTGTATAATTTGAAATGGATTTATCTTTAGATCAAACGGCAGAGATCACTTATCAACAGCACAATTAAGATTTATTTCTGCATATTTAGGTATTTTATATTTTAAATAAAATGTCAAATATACAGTTATTGAATGTGTTTATTTGCATTGTATATGTTTTGTTTATTTATTTTTTTCCACTTGTAACATATTTACTTTTGATAAATAATTTTCTAATTATTTTGTATTTTGTTTTTAAGGAAAGGAAAGGATTTGACATGTGGCCAGGTATGGGTTCCCATACTAGGAATTTGTGCTGTGCATTTAACCCATCCAAGTGCACACACACAGCAGTGAGAAGTGAACAGCCCCCCCCCCTTATTAAATATGTATAATATACGAATATACATATGCATTTAAATTACTTTAAAATCTATTTACATATGCATAATAACTATTAAATATGGATGCATAAATATATTTCATAAACACAAAAAAACAAAAACATTTATTTAGGATGCAATTTGTTTGACAGCACAAATAGACACATATGAGAATACCACTAAGCTCCAAAAATGTTTTGCCAAAAATAAATAAATAAATAAAATGCAAGTAATAAATTGCTCACAACTGGATTATTTAAATATTTACAAATGGCAGTATGTAAAATAACGACATCCTTAAATTAACTCTGTTTCTTATAAATATATTTTACATGCTGTCAATCATGAATATGAGATTCATATCAAAGTCCTGCTTATTGGGAGCTTGTCAAATCATCAAACAGAGACGCCAGGCTTCCAGGCATTGATTTCCTGGTTGATCTTTAACCCCTATTGACAGTAGACCAACTTTTAATGAATCAAATACAGATAGCACACCAATTCCCAATGACTGAATTGATTCATTTGAGCCACTTTCTTGGTGAATCATTGAATAAATGAATGAAATCCAGTACAAACATCCACCGTCTGAATTCTGAATCCCATTCATTTGCAATCTTCATTCCTCCACAAAAGCGTCCAGGCTGTTTTAGGGACTGTTTGTCGTGGTAATATCTCATTATAATGTCTCTACTCAGCGCGAGGGGACAGGACACTCTCCATCAAAAACTATTATAAATCAAAAAAGCCAGGAGTGTCTAGACACTCCAATGAGTAATTTGAAAGATAATATTTTAATTGCTTCCTACAAGTGTATTTTAGGCCAGATGATGCACTGCCTTGTCAGGAGGTGGCTTTCTGAAAGTCTGCTTGCACTTAAAGAGATCCACCTAAAAAAAATCAATCGCGTCATGTCATTTCAAACTTCAACAAGGCCAAAGCTTTGACAGAGGATGATGAATTCTCACATGCTCAATAAAGATGCATTTGTTTTATCGAAAATATTTGAATATTGTGAAATATAACTTTTTTCTGTTTGGATATATGGTAAAATGCTACTTATTTTGTCGAAGCCAAGCTAAATAAATAACATTGTGTAAGTAAATAAAGCAAGCTCTGTAGATAAATATAAAATTGTGAGACTTCAGTGGTAATATTTTGAGAATAAATATAAAGCATCATCAGACTAAAGTCAAACTGTTCTCAGAGAGAAAAAAAAAAGAAATATCTAAAATAAAGATTAAATTATATTTTGACAGATTCAGAGTATCATTTCATTATTTTCGTTATTGCACCAACTTTTATTTTGTGAGTTTGTATTATACTCAAATAACCTACCTAACTTTTGATATTAAAGACACCAGTACTGTATCAGTGTTTGCATTCTTTGTGGAGGTCTTAGTGTGAAGATTACTGGCAGAAATCAAAATTATAGTAGTTTATATGTACACAGTTGCCTACTTATTTTTATTAATTGAAAATTATTTTATTTTGGGCATATATATATATATATATATATATACAGCTCTGGAAAAAAAATAAGACACCACTGCACTGTACTCCTAAATCAGTATCTCAAGAGTATGACAAGCATTTTATGCCAGTCTTTGTTACTTCATTCTGTTTATTGAAGTACTTATTTGGTGAGCACCTGATTCTAATTGTATTTAATGGGAAATGTATAAAAAGCACTGCTGTAATCAACACTATCCTCTTGCAGTGTGACCAGTGGGATGGTAAAAAATGCTAGAAGTCTTTCAAACATAATTAGAAGTTTAAAAATAAACACTAAACATGCTGAAAACAGTGAAAATAACGTTTTTGAGTCAAGAAAAAAGGGCTTAATCCTAGCTTTACTGGCACAAGAATTCAGTGAGCATCAAGTTGCTTCTATCCATAAAATTTCAAAGACAGCAGTTCACAAAAAATGAAACAAACGTGCATTGTTTTGTATTGGTGAGATTAACAGTTTTAAGAATAAAACCCAAAAGAAACTGATTTTTCTGCAGTGATCTCTTATTTTTTTTCCAGAGCTGTATATGGTAGGCCTATATGTGGTGGTGGGCCAGCTGGACCATATAATGCTTGGGCCGATTTTTACTCCCAGTCCAGCCTGGCCGAGCCCTAGTGGTTTGAACCCTAGCAAGGGCTGAGCTTGGCGTCCGGCTCGAACTCTGCTAGCCCCTGGAGAAGGAAGGTGCGAAGGCGGAGAAGGGGTGGAGGAGGGATGAGTAACAAGATAAGGAAGGAATGGGAAAGTTTTACGTGGGAAATGGAAAGCTTGGAATTACAATTGGATTAGACGTGGTTAGATTGATTAGGCAAACGCGGAGCCAGCCAGCTAATCAAGCGTTAGCGCTTCTCCCAAAACTTGTTGTCAACTTCACTAAAAGTAGTTATGTTTGGAAAATAAAGAATATTAACAGATGAAAGTTGAAATAGAAGTTGTAACATTTTGAGATTAAACATAGTTTTCTAAAACTCGTTTCAGGAGAAGGGTCCCCCTATTTACGATCTCCGCCTGCCTATTTTCCATATATCCCATCATACTATCAAATGCCTAAAATGGCTCTATAAAATAGCCAGATCCGTTTTCCTTCCTCATCTCGATCTTAGTATCAGGATTGCCTCAAAGATGTCTGGCTCTATGAGGATGCGATTCCTCCTTCTACCTCTGCCGCTACCACTGCAGCCAACCCAGCTCCCTCTCCAAGAGAGCCTGCGGCTACCTCAACAGGCCATAGGCCTACCAGGCCTCAACCCACAATCTCTCCACGTCGCCTGAGATCAAGCTCTCCACCACCCCAAAGGACCCCACAAGATTCCCCTGCTACGTCCTGTTCCTCTTCTCGCTCGTCTGCTCCAACTTCAGAAAAGATCGCAATGCCCATGCTTAAGCAAGCTTTGTCCAAAGTCGTCATACCCTTCTCTAGAAAAGCTACCAAAGCCTGCTAAAGCTTTACGCTGCTTCTTCGGCAGGTAGCATCCACTCCCCTAACATGTCTCACGGAAAAAAGAAAGAAAAAACCAAGCATTATTCTACTCACCCTTCTGTTATTTCTGCTCCAGCCTGGCCTCAAGCTTAATCCCGAAATGCTCCCTCTGCCAGCCAGAGAAAAGATCTAAAAGCTACCGCAGTGGTCGACCTCATCTCGGCCGCTCCAGCAACCTTCCAAGTTTCCACTTATCCTGCACCGAGCCCTTCCTGGCCACCCGCTCCAGCCGGAGCCGCCCCCAGCCAAGGACATTCATTGCATCACTGCTGTTCGGGACATTCGCCTCCCATACTCCCCCTTACTTCTAACCTCTCTGCTTCCCACTTTCCTTCTTTCCCCACTGTCCTCTCCACCTCAACTCATTGTCAATTACCATTGAGTTTTTTCAGCGAAATGCGCAATTCGCCTAGCTCAATGAAACGAGTGTCCTTACTGGGCAGCACTCGACCTTGAGGTACATAGCAGAGTATTTACAGGCTGCCGTAACATCACTTGCGCGGTTTGCAGATCGGTCTCACAGTCCTGTTTCCTGCCACTACGTTAACCCTTTCATTCCCCCGTCCTGATTTCTCACCCAAACCCACATCCGTCCAAACCTCCAATCAGCCATCACAGACCCCGCGTCTGTCGATCTCTTAATCGCCCCTTTGAGCTTTGGTCTCAGCCCCCTTAAACTTCAGCCCCAGCAACCACAAGCTCCCTCGCTAGCCTTTTTGAGCATTGGTCTCAGCCCCTTTGAGGAAACAATCACAGCGTTCACAAGCATCCTTGCCAGCCCCCTGAGCATTGGTCTCAGCCCACAAAGCACCGGTCTCAGCAACCGTAAGCTTTCTCGTCAGCCCTCGAACCAGGTCCAACCCTGAAACACCAGCATTTTAGTCACCTATAAGCTTCCTTACTAGCCACGTACCAGTCCCAGCTACTAAGCATCTATTCAACATCCGGTTACAGCCTCGAGCGCTCAGGATCCTACCCCTTCCTTTTTCGAGCCTTATCCCAAATAAATCCCAAATCCATACTACTTCTTTCTACACCCCTTTCAGATTCACTTTTTACCTCCCTTTGCCTTTTTTGAGCACTCATTTGTTTGGCGGCTCTCTCTCTTTCTCAGCTGCTTTTGGGGGGCTCTCTGGGTTAGGAATTGGCTGTCCGCCTCTCCCCTCTCCCGAGCCCTTTGGGCTATTTTACCCTAGGGCTCGGTAGCCCTTCTTACCCCTGACTGTTTTTATTGTTATTCCCCATGTAGTCTGTTACCTATGCTGCGTCCGAAATTGCTTACTTCCCTACTATATAGTACGCATAAAACAGCATGTGAGGCGAGTAGTATGCCCGAATTCATAGCATTCGAAATTCAGGTAGTACGTTCGGTTTTAAATGTAGTACCTACTTAAGCAGTATGTGATTTCGGACGCAGCACTAGTTTCTGTCGATTGCTGATTGTATTACTTGCCTTCACTATTTAAGTTCTGTTCAGTTCTGTTTCTGTGTCCGGTTATTAATGTTGTTTTATGTAGGTGTGCTTCTGTATTACCCTGCCTGCCTTCCTACCCGTTTTAGAATTAATAGAGTTCATAGAACTCTACCTCTCTGCTCGTGCTTTCCCACAGCGTGACGTTAAAAATAAAAATTAAATGAAAAAATATATATAAAATATATATATAAAATCATAGCGTTAACAGATTAAAGTCATGATACTTTTTTATAAAGTCCTAACATTGAATTAAAACCTTAAGATTTAATTAGTAATATATTTAGAGAAATGTTGTAACATTAAATAAAACATTACTACTTAAGATGCAAAATGTTATGAGTTTATTCTAAACATAATAAACTTTAATTGCATAAAATCTAAAGTAATAATATTTTGAATATATTACTACTTACCATTGCCAAATTAAAATACTGTATTCAAGTCAAGGAGTTCGAACACTATGAGATTAAGTTATTTTTATATATATATAAAAATACAAATTGTGTGTGTATATATATATGTCACGTGATGGAGCCAATACAGAAAGAGTGGGAGTGACGTCATGCCTCGGAAAGGCTTTTTATTATCAAAAGTATGTTGTCGCAATTATGTCAGTTAAAGTCAGCATTAAGAACAGTTTTCTGGGTTGCATTAAAGTCGCAATAAAAGCAACCATCAAGATTTGCAACCCAAGCACAAAAACCTCAAAGTCCAAAAACAGAGCAGCATCTATTTATCAAGCTGATGTACATATTTCACCCTGAACACTAAACATTCACCTTCGTCCAAGTTCGTTTGACATTAGTGCACTAACTGGCACCGAGATTGTGTTTATTTAACATTAAGGTCTACAAATGAGGCCATCTGGAAGACATGAACATACTGATCTGTAATTGCATGAAATGACTTGGTAGTTTCTTCCCCTCTTCTGCACGGGGGCAGCGAGGACTCATGAATATTTATGACGAGTAGAGTTAAACGAGGTGAGCATAAACTAGTAGGTAACCAGCTGAATGCTAAAAACAAAGAGCTCTCAATGGCTGTTTGAATTAACACAATATGGTTGTGAAATTCAAAAACACGTTTTTTAGGTTAAGTGTGCAATATGGGCTCAATTTGCAATTTACATATGCAGTCTAGTAAAATACTTTTTTAATGATACTTGACATCGTTTACTGCTTTAGTTTTAGCGCCAAAATAACTGAATTAACAGTATAAGAGTGTATTTAGATTACTAGATCAAGCAGGGATTACCAGTGTGCAACTAAGGCGATCAGGAGTATTTCTCCGCAGGACACGTCAAGAGCTTTGGTAAGTTTTTTCTTTTCTTCCCTTTGCTTGTTCACGAGCGATCGGCTCCGAAGCAAGAAGCTATATGGTGAAGCGTGCCGCCATTAAATACACGTATGCGCTGGGAGTGGCTGGCGCACTCTTACCGGCCAATCCCGATTGGCTTGTTTTCTAAAATCAGGCACGTAACATCAAAGTGACTGCAACTGTTTTGATGTCAGCATTTGACACCAATTTGACATTGACTTAATGTTGGATTTTGTTTACACAACCTGAAAAAAACTAATATCAACATTAGCTGATGTTTGTATTGGACATCAAATTAATAAAAATTGGCTGTGTCCGAAAGCCCAGGCACTTGCTGCCTTGCTACATTGTGAGGCAATTTGAAGGCAATTTGGCAGGAAGGCGCCTTATGAAACTGATTTAGGACATAAAAAGTACAAAAGTATACACAACCTGACCACAAAACACAACATCCAGATGCCATCTTTACATTTTAGCTCAACCCTCACAGAATGAAACACACAGGATTGTGGGATGTCAAAGAAAGCGAAGGATACATATATGCTGCCTTCGAACTTTGATCAGAAAAAGGTACCTCTGGAGACAGGAAGTAAAGCAGAATTTTAATTCGGATGTGTCTTGATGCCTTTCTTCTTTGGAATGCGTTTTAGAGCTTTCAGACACAGCCTGTGAATTTTAGTCACCCCCGACAATGCAATCGTGATTTAACCAAATATCAATGTCTTATGAAGTTGTGTTTCTGCTGGGATGACGGGAAAATAATCTCACTCACCTTCACTATCTCAGAACAGTGTCACAACAGATTTTTACGTATTTTATGAGGGGGCTAAATCATACGACTTCTCCTCGCTTGTAGGATTTGTCTAAACCCCAGTGACGGGTAGGTTTAGGGATGGGGTTAGGTGTAGGTCATTTGTACAAATTCATACGATGGTAATACTGGTAAGCGATATGTAAGATTTAGCAAATAACGTATGAATTTGTATGAGTATGGTAGTGAGAATTCATATGAATTAGTCGCCTCATAAAATATCTATGAATTGCTGTGAGATCAAGCTGAATCCACAGCATCTAGACCCCGCAAATGAATGAATTTGTACGAATGACGTACACCTGCAAAATCATACAAATTGTCAACTTGTAAAAATCGTACGATTTAGCAAAAATCGTATTAATTTGTATGAGTGAGGTAACCCCGCCCCTTTTTATGAGTTGGCAATTTGTATGAATTTGTACGAATGACCTACAACGACAATGACAACTCACGAAATACGTAAGATTTAGCAAAAACAATATGAATTAGTATGAGTGGGGTAGTACGAATTGGTACGAATTAGTCGCCTGCCAAAATATGTATGAATTGCTATAACAGAATTAATTGCCGGCAAATTGCAAAAATACTATACTATAGTAATTAATACGCTAAAATGTTTGCCAATTCATATATATTTATACAAATGACCTACATCTAGAAATTAATACAAATTGGCATCTAGCAAAAACTACGTATGATTTAGTAAACATTGCTAAACATTGGTAGTGCGAATTCATACAAATTAGTCACCTCGTAAAATATGTATAAATTGAGATCAGGCTGAATCCACAGCGTCTAAGATCATCAAAAACTTTTTTTTTTTATTATTATTTCATTTTACAAGGTGGCTAATTTGTATGAGTTTGTATGAATTACCTATAGCTACAAATTCATACAATTGGGCAACTCGCAAAAAATAAGCACGATCTAGCAAAAATCTTACCCATACACAATCGTACGAGTGAGGTTATACCAATTTGTATGAATTAGCCACCTCGTAAAACATGTGTTGTCAAAAACACCAGTGATATCCTTGATCTTCCACCTTAAAAATGGGAAAAGAGGAACTTTCTCCTACAATTAATAACAATATCCCGTTGCGCAACGGAGCAGAACCAGTCTCAGCCCACCCAATTTACATCCCAGATGGACTGTGAAGAAGGGAATTTGTTGAAAGTAACAGAATGCATGACCACAGCTTACATATTAAGGCCGTGGATGTACAATGAGCGTGTTTCATTTCCTTCTGTTTAGCCAGTAATGACTTTTTCTGTTCCAGCAAACTCAGAGACAACGCATATTGTGTGCCTAATAAAGCCCGGAAAAAAACTGCATATGGATCCACTGTTATTCCCACACCAAATATAATAGGAATTTTCTGCTGGACGTGGTCTGTTACACTACTGCTACTGGCCAAACTGCGATAGTCGTGGCACAGCAAATTAAAGGCAATGAAATCGTTCGGATTAAATTAAAAAAGCATACAAACTGCTTTCTGTGCCAGTGACTCTAAAGGTACAATCTCGTTTGATTTAAGTGGGTTTTAATAAGGAGCATCAGAGGAGAGAGATAACAGGGAAACCGTGCGGAGGGGAAAGCCATTATGCATGGAATAAGCATCCTCGGTAGCCTAAGGAGTTGATAAAAACATAAGTAACTTTTCACGTTTATTTACACGCGCAGGGACACACACATAAAGCAGAAGGGTGCAGGGGCCTTTGCATAACATCTGTCATTAGTCACAAAGGTTTATTTCTTTCATGCCCAGTGTCTGGATCTTTAACGTAACCCCGCAGGTCGTAAAGAGGCATTGGTAATCCTATAAAACACACCTGGATCATCTTAGAGCTCCTGATAATAAAGAGAGCCAAGACTGGAATTACATCATCTACACACGGACAGAATATAGAGTCCTCATGACCAAACAAATATTGATTATTTATATATATATATATATAATTTATTTATTTTTCAATTAAATAAAAAATGTAATCTAATTGTTTATGTAATCATAATTTTTAAAAGTATAAATTGTATTTATTTCAGTTGTGTTTGTTACTCCATCATATATATATGAAAATAATCTATTTTAAAAAATGTAAAAAACAAAATGTACATTTCTCATCCTCCATATAAAAGTAACTTCATACTTCTTTTAAGATTAAAATGAAAAACAATAGTATGCATGCATCTTCTGTCTGATTATGTAAACTTGAACTATTCATAGATATTATAATATACTTAATATCTAATTACGAATGTTAATTTGAAAAATAAATGTGATTATATGAGTTATGAGTTGTGTATAAGCAAAAAAAAGAAAATCTAGATTAAAATGGAAAAAAAATAAAAGACATTCAATAATTTTGTAAAGTCTCTTATTATATATAATTACATTTAATTGCATTATTACATTTCTAATTATAAATGTTAATTTGGTGGAGAACATTCATAATAATCTATAAAAGTTATAAATATTTGCTTCTTACGTAAAGAGAGAAGGGGAAAAAATGTTGTGAAATATATAGTCTACATATTATTAAAAAAAAAAATTATAAATACATTTAATATAGAAATGCAATCGTCCAACATGTCCAATCTAAATGCAGAAAGCATCAGTCATTTTGTCCAGATGTCTTTGCCCCGCCGTGTGTGGATTTTCTTCAGGCACAGATGGGTTTGACATAAAAGGTTTATAGATGCTGCTTTATAAAGTTTACTGACACTGTTACTGCCAACTGAGCTTGTCAGTTACACAGAGATGCAGCTAAACATTCACCATGAAGTCTTTCAACAGAAAGAGCGAAAGAAGCCACATCGGCATGAAAGTGAATCCATGATCTGGCTGATCTGAGCGTCACAGCGTGTGTGTGTGTGTGTGTGTG
>JAUYWG010000060.1:11285610-11300855 GCA_034779775.1 Enteromius afrohamiltoni | reverse complement strand
AGGAAACATCAGAATTCGGGTGAAGGTTCCCGCTGCTGAGTACCGGAGAGGGCCACAGAGGTGCGGTTTGTGACAATATATATATATATATACAGTATATATATATATATGCTATAGAGTAGTTGTCATTTGAAGTGGATCAAAACGTTCATCAAAAATGTCCTAAACATAGTCACGGTAAGTATTAAACCAATCTTAATGAATAAATTCATTGATCCGGATCAAATTAATAAATTAACCGTTCTCAAAATCATTAATGACCAAAAGTGATGCACAGCAAAATAAAATGTGATCCAGATTAGTTTAGATACAGTTTCTACATCTAACAGTGTTTGATTTAAAAGATTGTTTATTACAGTGAATGCAAGTTCCTGAAACGAATCTGAGAAACACGGAATGAATGCAAGTGCAAACCAAGTGCATTTACTAAACGAATTGCAATCCTATGATTAGACTTTCAATGCCAGGAAATATTACCATACTAATTAATGTAAACTGAATGTAGCAAATGCAACCTATTGTTGCATCTCTGTCTAATAAATGCTAATGCTTCCTGTTGGTGCACAAGCGTCACATTGTACATTCCTCTTTGCCCTTCTCCTTTTTTTGCATAATTTTATAGACAGCTTCATCACAGAAATGAGACACTTGCATATCTGCATACAGAACGACTTGACGAGTGCGTCAAGCAACAAACGTCTCAACTCTGTAAAATATGCTAATGATATGTAAATTAGACAGTTAGGGGCTGTTTTGCCATCACAGACTTATTGTAAACTATCAGACAGTCCTCAAAAAAAAGGTAAATAGTCATCTAGAAGAGGAGAAGAGAGAAAAATGAGGCTAAAGGTGGAGAGTTTCTGATTCCAAGTGCAAGAACAACCCCTAAGGAAGCCATTGTAGATCAGTGAGCTGTGCCACAGAGTCAACTTAAATGAAAACAAAGTGAATTATCTCAACCTTGGAGTCGCAATGATGCCAGACCATCTCTTGGGCTCTATTGATCTATTGGCTGCTGCGCACTGGCCTCTGAGGTACTTTCATTACAGTAAACGCTGCATCCTAGCTCATCTTCTGCCATTTTCCCTCGCGCCATCATTTCATTGTTTTGCCAAGCTCTGCCTGTAAAAGAAAACTGACAGATGGTGGGGAAAATCAGACGGAATTTGAACACTTTTTTGGTTTTCGCTCATTCATACAGAATGTGTTTGAAAATTTGGCTCATACATCTTTCACATATTAGCAGTCATTGCCTGTGTCTGTGGAGGACAAGAGAAGATATTCAGCAGTCTATATAATAAAAGTCATATGATTGAGTCCAAAAGTTAGTTTGGGCAGCTTGATTAAAGTTCATGAACTTTGAAGTTGGTTTGGAAAAGCCTAGCCTGAGAGTTTGAAGCAGCTGTAAAGTTTTTAAAAGTTTAGATAGACAACATGGATGTTGATGACATGTTGCTAGCATGTTAATAACATTTTGATATCATTCTGCGTAATGGGTTTTGATGTTAAAATGCTGTTCTTGAAAAAAGTATTTTATGCACATTTATTTGATCAAAAATAAAGTAAAACAATAATATTATTACAGTTTAGAATAACAGTGTTATACAGTAATATATGTTCAAATGTAATTTATTTTAGGAATTGTGCACTATCATGCTTCATTTTATTTTTAGATATACTGTATATACACATATATTAATAACTTTTTGTGCCCATATACATATTTATACATGTAATGTATTTTTAGAATTAAAACTGTTCATTCCTTCTTCCTCCTCAAAACTTGGATGTACAGTATCATGAATATGTATGTGTATATATATATTAATCATATTTATAAATAACTATTGTTTGATTTCATTCTACACAATAAACTGGAATACAGGAAATCATTATTTTTACACCATTCACCTTTAATGATTTAAAAACCTTTTATTACTGTGTCAAGTTGCACAGGTAGACATCTCTAGAGTCTGTTGAATTTCCTGCTGTGAGATTCTGTCTCTTTTTTTATGCTATGATAACATGTAATTCAATTAAGCCATTTAGACGCCTCATGCTTCACTCAACAACTTCAAGCATGTGATTTCTTCCTGAACAAGGAAACATATTCCCTTAAATTGTGCTATTGAAGAACACGAAGGCAACTGTGAAACCCAACAGGATTTTGCGCCTCAAAAAGCACAATTCTTCCTCTGCCAGCACCTGCAGATTTCATGCATTTGTTATTAGAGCTGAAATTTGATAGACGCTATCAGGGGATGACAAACCAACAACATGAAAAAGGGAATGGGGTCGTCTTGCCAGGTGCCCAAGCGTACAAACCTGAATATCATTTGGATGTTAATTGAAATGACCTACATATGGGGTGGCCCAATGTTTTTGGAGAATAAATGTGATTTTTAATTCGTACGCATTCATACAGGTGAGGTACTGAAAATATAGGTACAGTATGGTAGATGACTCATTTATCAAAATATACCGTATAAATAGCAAGTAATAATTTCAGTGAGTCATGCAGGTATAAATCATGTCAAATCTTCTGATATTAATATTGTATTAATGTACTCTCCTCCCACATGGGTGATGGTAACAGATAATGAAAGGATCATTGCAGCCTTGGCCTGCCACATGTGCTATAAAAGGCTCACCAGTGATGCTCATATGGGAAATACAGGTTTGAGTCTGGCTTGCAACCTTTTATAAACTCATTCCTTTGTCTTTTTAGTACCATTTCCTTTTCCTTTTCTTTTTCCAGTTATGTGCATTAAAAAATAACATATATAATTTAAAAAAAAGAGTTGCCTTTACAAATACATATAATAAAATAGATCTATAATTTATTATAAACAACAATCTGCAAATACAAATTAAGGTGGCAAGAACAATGTTATAATGAACATTAAAAAGATTTTAATAATGACAGATTATAATAATGACGCCATCCATATATTAAAGCAATATTTCTATCATTTAAATAATTTTGTACTACTATTTTTTTAATTATTATTTTGCAGCAATAAATGTAGTACTTACTGTAAAAGTGATTCATTTATAGTTTTTTAGTCATGTTACCGGTTCGAAGACCTGGAGGGCAAAACATCCATAGAACTGCAGTACTCATGTTTTCACGGTTTCACAGTCGCAAATATACAGATCACTAGCCTGGCTTCCGCGACTATTAACCTCATAGGAGATTAGTCTGACCAAGCTACCTTACTACCCGCCTTCTGGGAGGAAGGCTTATCCTGCGTCCATCAGATGCCTCTGTGTACTACTGGACGAATATTCAACCAATCAGACCACTCGTTCCGATGACGTATGCGTAGCGACGGAACCTGAAGCCACCGTAACCTTCATTTTCAAAGAAACGTCGAACGATTGTTGCTGGTCGGTACACGCCGTGTATGAAATGGTTCTCAGATGCAGAACTGCTGGGTCATCGCGTTACACCCGCCACAATCAAACGGCAGCTTGGCCAGACTAACTTTGCTCGCGAAAAAAACAATGTAGCGTCAAAGGATGTATGGGCGGGCCCAGGCTCTCAAAACAATAAAACAAAGGTATGTGAACAAAATTTCACATAGTTTTGCCAATTGGCAATCTATATTAACAGCTTGTGGCAAATTAAACAGTATGATAAAACACATATTTTTACAAATATACGTAGAAACACTTAAAGTGCCTTAATATATTTAAAACGGTAATATTACCGTATATTCAAATGCAGTAATCTCTGTATTAATGAAGCATAGTTTGCATAGGGAAGCAGATAAGGCAGGAAAATAAATGCAATTCACTTAATAGTTCAGTGTTTTCCTTATAATGGTTTTCTATTAGAAATCACTTAACGTGGAACTTTGCACGTTGTTTATATTCTGACTTCATCTGCCTTTCCTGCACAAAGTATATACTGTATTCAATAAGGTGTTTACTGAATTTCACCTTGTTTTGAAATATGTTTTACTGCATTACTACTTCATGCAAACTGCGTAAAAAAATGCCTAAAGAGTAAGTTAACTGCTCAAATGTTTATCTTGAAACATCATTAACATGATATGCTTGTCATTACTTCTCTCAAAATTCATCGCTAAAACGCATAGTGCGACACAAAGGTGGCCATTTTGTAAACTATATTAAAAGTCCTTCTTAAAAAGCATGAATAATCCAGTGCAGGTATACAATAATATGTGTGCATATGATTTTATTGTACAATAGATACCTTAGAAAGCCATGTGATGCTACATACAGCATTGTAGGGTTAAACTCGAGTATGCAAAATATTTTTAGCGCTAATAAAATTACGCACGCAAAAGTAAATGAACTCACCTTAAAATCCATAACACATGCAAAGTGTTAGCAGTACCAAGGCCTGACTAAAGTGAACCTCAAGAGAGTCTCTGGTGTGACACGTTGACGTTGTCGCTTTAGGCTGAGCCTTTATTGACGTGCATTGATCAGCTGCAACCAAAAAAAAGTGTCAGCCAGCTCGAGTTTGCCCTCCATAGTTTCACTATTTTCTAGTGCTCTCATTCCCCTAACGCCAATTTATGGTCTACTAAGATGAATTTATACACCACGAAATGTAAATGTGTACACACACAAAAGGTCACTAGTTACATCAGCGTCTCAGGAGCGTGGAAGTCTACATTTACATCCGAGAGGAGGCTGAGAGGCGTATATTCCATAATCTTTTTCCACAGACATCGGAAGGGCATGACGGAGGAGGCTCAGCGCCGGGGGATTCATTACGGACCGTCCTCAGCCAGCAAATGTAAGGGAAAAAAGAAGAGGTTGACCACAAGAGACAATTATCTGAAAATGGTGGAATATGAGGCATTAACTCACCATTGTGAGTCGAATCCAATCCTCAGGTGTTTAATTTGAATGCTGGAAGTGCGTTCGTTGCTTTGAATGCCAGCCCTCTTCCGCAGAAAACACAAAAGGAGGAAATCGTTACAGCCTTGAAATGATGTGTTTGAGTTTGCGTTTATGGAAAAAGTCTTTATTCCACGCCTCACATTTTTCTTTTTCTTCTGTTCTTGATGAGTTCTGCGGTACCGCCAGCTTTGTTAGAGATAATGATGTCTTATTAAAGGGTACTTCTATTTTCCACGCTAGGTTAAGTATCTCTTTACTCATAAGTACTGAGATGTGCAGTTCACGATTTTAGAGTTGCTGAGTAAATCAGCCATTTTACAATTGAATTAGTAAAACTAATGAACATGCTGAGAATGTGCACACTTCAACACTGAGGTACCATTGTGTTTTTATATGTAGAGAGTAGTATGTAGAAATGTAGTGATTTTACTCATTCTTGGGTCATCTAAGACGTTGATGAGTTTTTTTCTTCAGCAGAACAGCTTTGGAGAAAATCAGCATTACTTAATTTGCTCATCAATAGGTCTCCTACAGCGAATGGGTGCCGTCAAAATAAGAGTCCAAACAGCTGATAAAAACATAAAAGCAAAAAGCGCTTACTTTAATATGATTAGTTTAAGTATTTGATCTGTCTAAAGTCCAATATCTTTATAGATTTTAAGAACCATAACTGGGTATATCATTATTTTGAGGAGTGGTTCTTCACCATAGCAAGCAAACTACCAACTATATTGTTGCTTTTTGGATATCAAAAACTGTCATTTGAGTGTTATGACTTTTTTTCTTTCTTGACTGTTGCATATGTCTTTGACCCAGAAACTGTGCAAACATCAAAAGGAACTGAAACTGGGGGGCAAGCAGTTGGGAAATACAGCCGAAGCCACCCCCTTCACATGACACCCGTCCAAGATGTACTTTACTTTTTTTCCATAAAACAGTGAAGAATATTTTTAGCTCAAACCGTGGCGCTTGGTGATTAAAAAAAAAAAAAAAAGACAATGGCTACCATCTCTATAAGAATCGTAAGGCATACAGTTGAGTTCAAAAGTTTACACCCCCTTTCAAAATCTGCAAAATGTTAATTATTATTTATTGTTTATTTAGTACTGGCCTGAATAAGATATGTCACATGCAAGATGTTTACATAAAGTCCCCAAAATTAAAATGATCCCTTCGAAAGGTTACATCCCCTTCATTATGAATAATGTGCTCTTTCCTGAGTGATCCGCAGATGTTTTGTTTGTTTGTTTAGTGATAGTTGAATATGAGTATTGCCTTGTCCCGAACAGCTAAACTTCCTGCTGTTCTTCAGAAAAACCCTTCAGGTCCAACTTGGTTTTGCAACATTTGTGTGTATGTGTGTGTGTGTGTGTGTGTGTGTGTGTGTATTTAAACTATTTGATTTTGAGATCCATCTTTTCACCCTGATGACAACTCAGGGACTAATATGCAACTATTACAGAAGGTTCAAATGCTCATTCATGCTCCAAAAGGAAAAAGCATGCATTAAGTGCCGCGGGGGTGAAAACTTTTGAACAGAATATTGTAAGATGTTTCCCTGAAGACAAAATTATTAAATTCTGCCTGATCTTCTAATTAAGAAAATGTAAAAAAAAAAAATGGAATTTTATGCATCACCAACAACTATGGTTTCAGCTAAAACTTAGTAAAAATCTTAGTAATAATAATTAAAACAGTGAATCTGTTATTTCATGGATATTCAGATTTTTTTTTTTTCATGCTTGGCCTCGTACGGCTGGATTCAAAACTAAACATTACCATGCCTACTATTGCAAGCATCTTTTCAAAAGCATCAGTCTTAACATGATGCAGCGTGCCAGTGATTCTGCTTTGATCTGCCATGGCAGAGCAGAAAATCTGGGCCGACATGAACACAGACGGCCATATCAAACGAATAAACAAAATAAAGAGTTTTAGTTTCTTATGACGGCCAAACGGCGGCTCTAAACCAATGGGCAATATTGCTGTCGGTTGTGTGTCTTATACACATCCAATGAGATGGAGAATTGCCAAGCAGGGAGAAACTGCAAAGAGAGGGAAGCAATTCACCCCACCTGTCTTGTCCCATTTGAGGAAGTGTCGTCGGGTTTGGCTCAGGAGAGGTGATTTGGTCTTCTGCTATGAGCTGCAGAGTGGCACAGACTCCTCTCTCTGTAATAGTCTTCAGACACACTGATATTGCCCGTTCATCTGGATCCTGCAGCACTGTTCCTCATAAGCAGGCCTGCATTGAAGCCACATGAATCGCCTGGAAAGTAATGCAAATTTCTTTGCATCCCTTGCACTGTTCATTTATTAAACATATTTATATCCATCAGTGCATTTATAGCCATTCAGCAGATTTTCAAATACAATCAGTGGGGGAAAAAAGAAATATGTGAAGTGTGCAGATTTAGTTTGGGCCTATTTATATGCTTGGAAAGTGGGGCAAAATGTGTCAGTGGGTGAAGCGTGTCTTATTAATCTAGCAAACTGGGCACCGTTTTTGTCATGTGACCCTATATTTAGAAAAAATACCACAGAGGAATGCAATGGAAAGATGCACACAAAAAAAAAGTGAAAAGCAATTTTCAGCAAAAAATAAATTAAATCTATGCACGTCAAGTGAAGTACTGACATGGATTTTACGTCAAAGCGTATAAATGCAGGAAATGCTATTACCATTGGTCTCAGTGGAAAAGGTAGGCAACGGATTTCTTCTAAGAAATTTCAAACAAGCGCTGGCAAAGAAAATGATCAAGTTGAGTAATTATGTATTGAGGACGCTAGCCTCGCAAGGTCTGGTAAACTGTAAGAGCAAAAAAAGAAACATTTTGTATTTCCCTCAATCCTTGATAGTTGTAATGTTGTCAGTGTGTTCAGTTTAGTGTGTTTTCTGGTGGTCCAAAATAGTCATTTTGGTAAAAAAAAAAACATTTCATTTAGCACAACCTCACAGCATTTATTCACACTCAACTATATCCAACTATATAGATTAGTTCAGATTCATTAAATAATTACTTTAGCACAACATCACAACAATTTATTTAGACTCAAAAATCCGAACATTATACAGTATATCCTGGTTCAGATTCATTCACAGATTTATTTAGTGCCACATTGCATCTTTTGTTCAGACTCAAAACACCAATTATATTTGAAAACACCAGTATGAACTGTTTCAGATTCATTCACTGATTCGTTTAGCGCATCATCTCTGTATTCATTTAAACTAAAAACACCATCTGTACATGCAGTTCAGATTAGTTTGCTGACTCCAGACATACTGAGTCCACATACTCCAGCAGAAAAGGAGCATAGTTGCTCAGCAGGATTCTTTAGTCATTGACATTCTTTTGCTCTGCCTGAAGAATAATGTGCTATAATCTTTGAAGGCAAAAACTCAAAGAAATTTTGCTGAACAAAAAAAGAAAGAAAACTAACACAGCAGGTAACAAAACAACCATTATTTCAGGAAATGCATTTGGTGATGCTAGTCAGAAATAACACAAGTCACCTTTAACACATGCTTTCTACGGTTTATAGGAAACACACAAGCTGCATGGAAAAATGCAGGATGGCGCAGGTTTTGCCTCTTGTACGTGGGAATTCAACCAGGTAAACAAAGAGGCGGGGACAGAGGATATGTGTATTTATAAATGTCTCTGCATAATGTACAGTGCTTACCAAGCGCCTTAATAATAGTGCTAATCACGAGAAGCAGGTGCTTGACTGCACTGTGGGTGAAATGAGTCACAAAATGGATGCTGTTGAATGCGACACACACACACACACACTCAAGGCTACAGAGCATCTACTCTCAGAAGACTCTCTATTCATATGTGAAGGATGGTTCAACTAGCAAGGCATTGCATTAATTTAGTAAACTGCTAATTCTCTGCTCTAGTCCCTTCAAATAAAGCATGCTAACCACATAAATGACTGGTGTGAAACACTCTGCATAGACAACAACTCAATAACAGCAAGACGACTCTCTTGGCAATTGATTAATTTGGCAATACAACCAGAGCTCATTTCAACAGAGTGTTTACCTGGTCTTCTTTTATGCACTGGACAGCTGGTTAGGCTGGGAGACCAACCAGATTTTGCCAGCAGGAGAACTTTGGACTTAGGCCCGATGAGGGAGATGGGGCCCGGAACATGGTTCTTCTATTGTAGAATATTTTATTAGTATAGTATTTTATTAGTAGCACATAAATTCAATTACCATATCTGGGTGGTTGTTCCAAGTGACATTTTACGACCTATAAATAAGTCATATTTTAGGAGACTTATTTTAGGGCCTGGTAGTATCCTCTTTTTTTCTTTTAATGCATGATTTTGTATGTTGGTTGCACCACATGACTTTTATTTCAAATATAATAGTGGCATATAAGTCCCATTGAAACAAATGGGTGGTTGTGCCACATGACATTTTACAATCTGAAAATAACCTTGCCATGTCTCAAAAATAAAATAATCTGATATTTTAAGAGACCTTCTAAGTTTCTATAGAGATCCTCTCTATTTGTTTTGCAGGGTTCTGCATGTTGGTTACACGACATGACTATAACATTTTAATATCTGGATGTTTGTACCGCATAATATTTCACAACCTGACAATAACCTTCACAAAGTAAAATAACACGACGTTTAGGAGAGTTTTTACGGGTCTGTTAGGAGCCTCTGTCATTCTTGCAATTAATATTTCTGCATGCTGGATGCACCACATGACATATTTATATGAAAAACAAAAAAAGTTTTAAATTATTTTAACAAAATGTTTTGTTTTTTTCCCCTTAAGAAATAATTTAGTTTATAGAAACCTACCTCCCTGACAAAAATTAATTTAAAGTTTGTTTTAATTTCTAGTCAAAACATCCAGGCATCGCTAGGATTTGAAGCCAACACCAGTGGTAGACTCATACGTTACTGAGGAGCGTCTAGCTGGAGAGAAGAAAATGAGAGGAGAGTTGCTCTACGGGCACTCTATTCCCTTCTTTCATTAAACCGGCTAATGAAGCCTCTAGTGACCATGTGCGCTCTCTGGAGAAGCAAATTTATCTTCATGCGCTCCTGACGCGCTGGAGGATCCGCATGAAGAGTACTTTATTTCGGTAATGCAAAATACTGTACGATAAACTTCAATTCCGCCTGGCCTTGAGCAACCGATATTAATTCAATTTGCCGTTTTCACGTGTCTTGATTACATCTACATATGTTAAAACATCGGTGGCTCGCCATACATCCTCATAGTCCCAGGATGAACGCCTGCAGCCAAATTGCGCTCAAGTTACCCACCACCACAGCACCAGCTAAAGTTCCCCCTTCCCTTAATGTGTTTCCTGACAATAGCATGAAAGACAGAAAAAGGGAGGGAAAATGTGTGGAGGTGACAAACGAGCAACCTTAGGAGCGATGATTTCATGAATTTTAAAAGCAGGTGTGCTGCCCGGAGGGGAAGTGAAGGGTTGGGGCTTTGTGACATACATCAGAGGTGGTGCCTGACCTTCCCCGGCCTGAGTGATGGATGTTATGGCCTAAGAGCTGCTGGCGGCTTCAGATTGTGGTTGCACATCCGTTTGAGTCGCGTTCCTGGAAGTGTCGCCGAGCCAAACGCACCTTTGCCCAAAGAATTCTGGATCTTTCTAATGGAGAAGGACTCCTGAGGGAAGATGTGGTAATCTCAAGGTGTAGTAATGTGTTAAGATGATAAACGACGGAACACGTCAAGAAGACAAATACCTCAGAAATGAGAAACTGGAGCTGAACGGTGCTTTATTTCTAGTCTCGCAGAATGGAAATATGACATTACATTTATCGAATAAACCCTTAACCCTAAGAATTAAACGAGGTGTGGAACTCGTCCCGTTGTGCTACGGACATGAATGATGGCTCTTTATGGTGTGCTATTATTTTCCAAACAAATTAAAGTACGGTTTTTGGCTTTTGAAAAATAAACTGGCAAAAACAGAGGCCCGTAGACTTCAGGCATGCACATTTATCCATGTTCAGTTGGAACTTCCAAAGGAGTCCACACAGATTGGAGAAAGCTTCCTATGCAGATTTTACAATGGGTTCAAGCTGGTTGCGCAGATTTGAAAGTGATTTGCTTGTGTGCTGTGCTTCATACACACTATTTAAACACACTATATAAAGCTGTTTTGAGAAAATCTGCATTGTATTGAGTGCTAAATAAGTAATGGTGACTTGACTTAGAAATATACCTTTTTTTGACTGCAAAATTGCTAATGTAACGCACACTAAAGACACTGAGCTAGACAGCATATAGGGATCAGAATGCCATAAAGGAAATGGGTTCTTTTGGTTTGAACTTGTAAACCACTCAGATCCCCTTAGCAACCATCTAGATCACCCTAGCAACCACAACACTTTTGAACCTGCTTTAAAATTTTGTAAACACCAAGATTAATGAAAAAGGTAAATCAATTGTAAACTGTTGAGGTAGTATGAAAAAAAGCTAGAAAATGAAGCCAGTCGGGATTCATTTGAAATATAATTTATAAAAATTAAATAAAATGTAAATATTTGAGCTCATATTAAATACAGGATTATAAAAAAATAAAGTTAAATAAGTAAATAAATTAATAATACATGCATTAATATTTAAAATGAATTAGTGTCTGGGAAATTATTTGAAATGAAAAATAAAAAGTTAGAATTTAATAATATTACTAAAAATGCGATATACAAACGGACAATCATTTATTTGTTTTTGTTTTTTTTTTTAATCAAAATTGACTGTACATTGCAGCACTGCACAACTTTCTTCATCAGAAATTTAATAATCAGACATTTATTAATCAACAAATCATTATACTCTAATGATTTCTAAAGGACCATGTGACATTGAAGAGTGAAGTAATGATACTGAAAAGTCAGCTTTGATCACAGGAATAAATACTTACTTTCTTAATATTTTACTGTTTTTACTATATTTTGATTAAATAAACGCCGTTTTGGTGAGCATAAAAGACTTTTAAAATTATAATATTTAAATAAATAGCAAACGCCACACTTTGAACAGTCTTAACATTATATTAATTATAAATAATTAATATAATTATGATCCACAATAACTGACCAACCATTCAACCAATCATCATTGTAGACTCTACACTCACGTTGTAGCCAGGTTTATTAGATCTGTCACACACTGTGACATGCAGTGATCTTATAAGATTGCTAAAAGCATGCAGCGTGTCTCTGGCTTTGTAAGATACAACAACCATTTCATTCTAATATTCTGGCGGAAAACAGCCGAAGTAAACCTAAATTAGATTTTACTGATGCACAATGCACTTGTAATGAAAAATAAAACCAGAAGTGTTACCAAAAGGCACAATATTGCACTTTAAATCACTGCTAAAAATCCAGTTTGCTGCGTTAAGCACCACTCTGCACAGTATCTGCTAGTTTTACTGTGGACTTGTGTTAATGGCAGCGCGTGATGTGTTGTGTGAGTCTCAGGCCAACGCCACAGCCTCGGGCTAATGGCCCCATCTCAGAGCTGCGCTCAGGGTTATTCGTTATTTTCACATCAGAGCTCTATTAATGCCTCCGCATGCTTCCGCATTAACAGCCTCGGAGATCCACTATCACTCACACACACGCTAGTCAGCTAGCATAGCGTCACAGTGACACTAATCTCTCCAGCTCTCTCTTCTCGTTCTCTCTCCACCATCACTTTCTATTATTGTAACAGTCGTGGGTGAAAACAAGGGTCGACGATGTGAGATTGGGCCCTAAACAACAATCTCAGACCGGCCATTGTCGTCATCGCTGCATAATCGCAAACTGTTTTGGGATCCGATCATGTCCAGGTTTTTGGAAAGATAAGACTAAAGGAGGTGCAGGATGACAAGATCAAGGGTTCCTGTATCAGTGGTGACGTCCCACAGCCTGGAAATCTCAGGATTGAATCTGTGTTTGAAAAGGAAAGCTAGTCTACCACATACTGAACACTGCATGTTTTAATCTGTTTCAACCGACCATTACTGTGTTTTTATTCTATTCATTATTCTAGGATAGCTGTGAAAGCTGTGCTGCATTATTTCTCATATAACACTCTGGGGTTATTTATTAAATCGAATTACTTTTTGTGTGTATAATGATAAAAAAAATAAAAAATAAAACATTTATTTAGATTATTTAAAAAAAAGAGAGACAGACAGTTCTTGTGATATTGAATCTCAAATCTCAAAAATCAGTTTTTCATCACAAAATATCAAATAAAAAGGTAAATGTGACTTTTTATCCAATTTTATATATATATATATATATATATACACACACACACACATATAGTTACCCTTTCAGTTGAATCACTTCAACGTTACATATGGGAACTAGCATGAGAGACCAATCGCCTTTGAGCTTCAAAGAAAAGGCCAATGAACATTGGCATGCACAGATTGCACTCAGGTGCACCTCATCGCTATGTGAGTATAAGAGAGCACGAATGCAGTGCACCTGTAGACTTTCACTTCAGAGCCTTCGCTGCTTCCTGAGCTGGAGAAACCCTCGGCTTTTGTGGAGAAGTTGGAGAGGAGATTGATTAAAAAGAGTTCCTGCAAGTTCATGCTCTCTCGTCTGACACCATTGACTGGGCGGCTGTCAGCGGATCCTGCGGGCTGGTGGTCTTTTTCAAGGCCGGCTGTACCAAGGTGTTCTCTGGAATGTCGATCTGACCGTGTGCTTCTGGGTGTGGGAGTTTCCTCACCTCATCGGATAGACACGATCCCTGCCTCACATGGCTGGGAAACGTGCTGAGACAGTTTTCGTGGAAAGCTCATGTGTTCATTGTGAACGGAGAGCCATGGCTACGTTGAGGTCCCACCTCTCGTTCGCGACTCCCCTCGCGTCCTTCCCGCGGTAAGTTGGCAAGCTGTCCTGGCTTTTCTGCTTCTACGGCGAGGCGCCTGGGGGACCTTATGGTGACGGTCCAGAATGTTCTGTCGAGTGTAAAAGCCCCACTGACTTCTGCCCCACCGCATAGTCCCGTGGTGCTCCTGGAAGAGACTGCTCCCTGGCTTGCCGGGCCCATCGTCTTCTGCAGCATCAGAGGGAGAGTGAGCTAGTGAGGCAGAACTCACGCTGGGGCGGTACCCCACCGTGGTCACTGCCCCGTCCGTGGCAGACGCAGAATTGTCGGCTATATTCAACGACAGACCGAGGCAATGTCCCACATCCTGCCCTGGAGGGACTCCAGCCGCTGGCTTTGTGCCTCTACGTAGACCACACTCAGAGCTTCAGATGTCCTGTGTCCTCCCGTGTCTTCACTGAAGAATGAATAAAGAACATGAAAATGCACATTAACCCCCTGGGGCTGGAAAATGAATACATGCGTTTTGAGGTGTTTTCTCCTGATGACGCCAATACGAACTTAAATTACACACTGAGTTTTGATCGTACAGATAAGAGCAATACATCAATCGAATCTGTGAAGGGTCTACTTTAATTTGTAGACACATATAATAACAACACAACTTTGTGCATTTTGAAAATGTAGAAAACATACAGGGTGCGCTGTCTGGCACGTTGGTCAGTGTGATCTTCAATGAGCAATGAGTTACTAAAATCAAACTGAAACTCACCGAAAACTCCACACAGTGACATGAGAGTTATATCTGTAGAAAGCTTGATATGTCTACTATTACACTAAGACAGTCTAATCGAAAACAAAGTAATTCACATGAAACCAACGCGATGTCCAGTCTTTCGCGTCTCCTTCATTATCTCGTAATGCGACCACGCCGCGCAAACAATAGGTATGATAATCATCCACGCGGAGCACGCCCCATGTAAACACCCACATCAACACAAACAAAGCAGAGAGTTTACCTGAAGTTCATCCCGGATACTGTACGCTTCGCGTTGAGAGGAATAATACCTCAAGAAGACGCGCTCAGAGGAATACACTTCAGATTAACGTTACATCAGACAAGAAGATTGCAGACTGCAGCGAGTCACGGAGTGATCATCATAATGAGTGAGTAATGCTTATTTCTTGTATTAATTTGCTTGTTATTGTTGCTTAAACGTGAACAAATTTAATTGTTTTACTTTCCCGAACTATAATTCCTGACTGAAATGTTTAGAATATGACATCTAAATGTCTTTGGACGCGATGCTGTTTCTAAGCTCCATATAGCAGACCATAAAACAATACTGTACGATAACAGTGCATGATGAATACTACGAGTCTAAGAATGTTAAGACCATCTTATTAATCGATTCACAAATCTATTTTATAAATATATACATGTCCTTTTCAAAAAAATAGCATATTGTGATGAAGTTCATTATTTTCTGTAATGTACTGATAAACATTAGACTTTCAT